>VZTJ01006248.1:15567-83533 GCA_013397795.1 Orthonyx spaldingii | reverse complement strand
ATATATATATATTTGTTTTATTTGATTTGCCAAAAATGAAACCTGTTGAGGGATTTGCTGAACTTTCCCATCAGGTTTTTTATCTCAAGGACATGAAGGTGGCCGTGACAGACCACGTGTGAGCCCTGGTTGGGGTTGGTGCCTGAGTGTTGCTCTCCCCTCATGGACACTCCCAAGCTGTTGACTCTTCTGGGGGATTGCCCCTAATTTTGTCTGTTGTTGTTGCTCCAGGTTATGAACCAGAGATGCTCTGGGAAGAAGAGAGTTATTTTTACATTGTGGGGTGATGGAGGCCTGGGGGAGCATGAGGGACTTTGTATGTTTTGCTGTTCTTTTTTCCATATCAGCCTTTCCAAGACTTTCTGGAACAGCTCTGAGGGATCTGAGCAAATCTAAGTTTATAAAATATGCTGAAGTGCTTTGTGTCATATTTTTCATCCTGAGGCTCTGAACTCTACCTGTGCTCAAGGGGTTTTAGCTGACAGGTCTGGTGTGTGTGTGCCCCACTCCATGGGTGGCGTGGAGGCCCTGACTCCTCTGGCATGGCCATCCACACCTCTGTCTCCCCAAGCCTGAGCTGGGCAGATAACCAGTATTTCTATCAAGTTTTCCTAGATTCGTTGAGCTTTTTATGACCTGGCAGTGTAAATGGTTGTGTCATCCTCAGGCCGTTTTGTCATTCTGTGAATTTCTGTGTGGGGGTGATAAATGAGATTTCCTGTAAGAACTCACCACTCAGGATGGTGGGGAGGGGGCAAAAGAAGTTTGAGGGCAGACCCTTTCCTTCCCAGCAGTTCATTCAAGTCCCTTGTTATTTCAGGTGTCGGTTTCATTTACCGTTGTCTCTGTAGCAGTCCTTCCTTTGCTGGTGTCACTTGTTTCAGTAGTGGTGTGACTTGCATGCCCTGGATACCGTCCTGTCAACATCCAGGTGATGCAGCTGTAGCTCTACAAAGGTTTAAATCCTGATTTAGAGGCTGCTGCTCTGGAAGGTGTGCTCAGCTCCTTTCCAGGCTGGAAGGTTTGTGAGCTGAGTAAGTGCAGGAGATGTGTGCTGGGTGACCTTGGCCGGCCGTTCTGTCACTCCCTGTGTCAACAGGACGGGCACAGAACATGACGAAAGGGTCAGCATGAGGACAGGGACATCTCACCTCTTACCCACACAGGCAAATGGGCTCAGTTGGAGGAAATGACTGTTACTTAATGCCAGTTAATGGTAGCAGAGTAGGATAGTCAGAAGTAAAGCTAAATCCAGCTCCTGCTGGACACCTTTCCTTCCTTCCTGCTGCATCCCTGTACCAGCTGTCACTGGGATTGGAGTCAGCCAATGGACCCTGCTGAATTGGCAGAACCACAGCTGAATGAAAATGAGGACCAAAAAATTTATTAGGAAGAAATTGTTCCCTGTGAGGGTGGTGGAGGCCCTGCACAGGGTGCCCAGAGAAGCTGTGGCTGCCCCTGAATCCCTGGAAGTGTCCCAGGCCAGGTTGGACACTGGGGCTTGGAGCAGCCTGGGATAGTGGAAGGTGTCCCTGCCCATGGCAGGGAGTGGCACAAGCTGTACAGTGCCTTCCAACCCAAACCATTCTAGGAGTCTATGCCCCTGCTGCCCAAAACCTGCCACATAAAGCTATTACAAGGTGAAATATCAGAAAATCTGCATGGCTTTGGTGAGGATTTCATTATCTTAATTGCTTAACTTGCTGCTGATTGCAGACCTTGTAAAATCACTTCTCTGACTGGACCTCTTGGAAAAGACCTTGCCTCTGGCCCAGTGAGTTCTTATACTGAGTAGATATGTAGTTTTGAGTCTGCTCAGATGGCACCCAAACTGTAGAGCCTTTCCTTACTTCCATGACAGTACAAGAACTTGTAGGAAAAAATACCAGAGTCCCAAACTGCAGCATTGTGGAAGAGAAATGCTGGCAAACTAGGACTCCTTTCCATAGCATCTCTCCCCTTCTGGATTTTCAGGGTTCTTAGTGGAAAACTGGGTCAGAGGAAGCATTGTAAAATTTGTCTTCTATCTTTAAAGGCCTATTTAGGTGTACTGGCTTTCACAACAAATGGTGGCATCCACAAAGGAAACCAGTTGTGTGACTCTGCTCTTAATGATCACTCATCTTGCTTAATCCCGTTTGGGATTTGCAGCTTTTCCTTGCTTCATCTTCTTTCGAAGCCGTGGTAATGAACAGTGCCATTCCGGGTATTTTTAGGAAAAAATTCTCTTAAAAATGTTTAAAGTTTGATAGCTCGCAGCACTGGTACTCAGCTGCTATCCCAGTTGCTGAACACCCCATTGGAATCAGGGAGGCATTTCCACTGCAGACAAGCTGCTCAGATAAACAAGTGCTGGGAGCAGTGCAGTCACCAGAGCTCAACTGTGGTTGCAAAACTTCCCCAAATAGAGCTGGGAAGCAGCTTCTGAGTGGCTCTTGGCATGGTCAGCCCATGTCACTCCAGCCAGCTGTGGACATCCCCCCAAGTCCAGGAAAGATGCCCTTCCTCATGGCTTCCTGCATCTCCAAAGGAGACTGGAATGGGGGCACACCTTTACCTGTCTGCCTCTGGGCTCTGGGAATGAGGAAGGGATGTCCAGCATGCACTGTGTATCCCTCATAGCCCTGGGGCTGTTCCCTGTGAACCAGAGCTCCTGGGGTTGACTCTGGCTTGGTTAAACCTGAGTCACAGCAGTCCAGGCAGGTGTGAGCAGGGTTTTAAACCTGGCCTAGCTGAAAGGGAAGAACTGGAGATTTGCCTGCTTGTATTATGATTTGTGTTACAGCAGCTCATTCAGGACTCATCCAGCTGTTCTCTAGACCACAGCTGGCCAGTCCTGCACCCTGAATTAGCTACAGTGCGCTTACCTGTCAGAGTGCCATCAGATAAGGCTCTTCCTGCAAGGCTCTGGAGCAGGTCCTGATTTTTGCAAGGGGAAAACAAGCCAAACTGCTCCCCTTTTCCAGCCTAACAGCCTGGGAAAATTAGGTCAGAGTTGGCCAATCCTCCACATCCCACAAGTTGCATGTGCAGGTCTTCATGTGGCTGAAATACAGATCCATAAAAGATGGATAAAACAAAAAACCTTAAATGAACAGTGCTGCTAACAACTGCTCAAGATGTCTACTGCGGACCTCAGTCTAACACTGAGGCAACCAAATGCTAGATTTCAGTTTCCTTGGCACATCCAGTATCCTCTCCCTTTGGCAGGGTTAGCCAGTGCTAGGAGGTGGAAGTCCTGTTGGAAACAGGCTCGTGTGTTCCACAGTGAAACTGATCCAGAAAATGCTGCTCTTCCCTGCTGCAAAAACATCATTTTGATGAGAAATTCTGTGAGTGCTTGCCATGGAGCTACTGAGAGGGGACCTGTTTCTGTAAGAAGTTGGTGACGACTCCTTCCCATCCTGGAGGAAGCTCTTCCATCACTCCCGTTATGCCGTGATGGTGACCTGGAGCAGTGCTGGCACAGGCCCAGGATCCATCCTGCATGGCTGGAGAGCCCCCTGTCCCTGCTCCAGGCCCTGCCAGGCTGTGACCAGCCCCAGAGCTTTGTGGGGGCTGGGATCTGCTCCAGTTCTATGAGCTGTCCTGTCTCCACTCCAGGACTGTGGACACCACTGTTCCTCCAGGTTGAGCCTTTCACTCCGTCCATTTAGGAGAAGGCTCTCTCTATTTATGCCATTTGTCCCCTGCCATAATTTGACTTTTTCTTGCTTTTGATTATTTTCCCTCTCATCCCCTTTCCCAAGAGTGCTTTGAAGTTGTGTTAAGGTTGGGCTAATGCCTGATCCGAGGGAGAATTGGGAAGAACATCAATCATAGTGAGAAGTAAAGGAAAAATACAAACAGGATAAGAATGTGATGCTCCCCACTGATTCTCTCCCCTCCTCGGCTGCCTTCAGTGAGACTCCCTGAGCTGGATGTGCCTTTAGGGTAATCAGCTGTCACTGGTTTCTCATGCAGAAAATTCACTGGTTTTCCTTGAATCCACGTAGGTCTTCTCATCCACAGCTCCTTGGGTAAGGAGTTCTGCAGGTTGCTGCCTGAAGGAGACTTTTAATTAGTTTTGAAAATGTTTTTTTAAAAGCATGAGGTGAAGAATCTGAGCTGGGGTCAGTTTGGGGCCCCTCACGAGATACTGAGAGGCTGGAGCCAGGAAGGGAACAGAGCTGAGGAAAGGGCTGGAGCCCCAGGAGAGGCTGAGGGAGCTGGAAAGGGGCTCAGCCTGGAGAAAAGGAGGCTCAGGGGACCTTCTGGCTCTGCACAACTCCCTGACAGGAGGGGGCAGCCGGGGGGGTCGGGCTCTGCTCCCAGGGAACAGGAACAGGAGGAGAGGGAATGGCCTCAGACTGGGCCAGGGGAGGCTCAGGGTGGACATCAGGAGGAATTTCTCCATGGAAAGGGTGGTCAGGCATTGGAAGGGGCTGCACAGGGAGGTGGTGGAGTCCCCATCCCTGGAGGTGTTCAAAAACCATGTGCATGTGGCACCTGGGGACAAGGTTGAGTGGTGGGCACGGTGGTGATGCTGGGCTGATGGTTGAACTCAATGATCTTGGGAGATCTTTTCCAACCTTACCCATTCTGTGATTCATCATCTGGGTACTGCCTTGATTTTTGTAGGATTCCAACTGTCCCACAGATCCATCTGTACCAAAGAAAAGCTCTTACAAATCAAGAGTGTTCATTTATCTATTTCTGACTGCACGTGTTCTGAAAGGGAGGGAGAAAATGATCAGCCTTCCTCACATTTGGCACCACAGGAAGGAACACTTTTTTGGAGGATAGGTGTTAGTGATAGGCTTTATCAAAGCATCCAGCCAAGAGTGTTACAGGGCAGTTGAAATCCAGGGAATGTGTGCTCAATGCTGGGTTTTTTAAGCATTCCTGACAGTTATCTGAATTAAAAAGTCAAGGGAAGAGCCCCTTCTCCCTTACAGACCCTGAGGCTGCACTTCAACAGTATGGGAAATCAAGCTCTGGGGTTGCTGGGAGAATCCCAAAACCTCTGAAGCCTCCTGATACCAAACACAGACCCAGTGTAAACTTGTTCTGCAGATTTGGAAAATGCTACCAGTGTAAATTTCTATTAGCAGAGTTTATGCCAGACTAGGAATAACCTGTACTCCATCCAAAAACATAAACGTGGACTAAAAATCATATTGTGGGTTTGGAGTAATTCAGCAGGAATGTGATGCTATGCCTGTACTTACTGCAGACCAAATTACCCTGTCCAGGTCTGGCATTTCCATGGACCTGCATTCAGAGCAGAGCCAGGCCTCCTCCTGTCCTGCTTGTGTCTTTGGTGGTGGAGTGTCGTGGTTTGACACTGGGCAAATGCCAGGCACCCACCAGAGCCCTTCACTCACCCTCCCCTGCCACAGCTGGGCAGAGGAGAGAAAAATTTGATGAAGGCTTCATGATTGAGATAAGGATCGGGAGAAAACACTCCAAGGACAGAACAGGCTCAACCTCAACTTAGAGGTACAAAGTGATTTATTACTAGCAAAATCAGAGGAGGATAATGAGAAGTAAAATAAGCCCTTAAAACACCTTTCCCCTCCCAACCCTTCCCTCTTTCCCAGCAACAGTGCAGGGGACAGGGCGTGGGGGTTTGGTCAGTTCATCACCCCAGGGTTTCTTCCACTGCTCAGGGAGAGGAGTCCCTTCCCCTGTGAGGCTGTGGGGCTCTCCGTGAAATTCTGCAGCGTGGCTCCAATCTCAGGAGCAGCAGTCCTGCCAGAACTGCTGCAACGTGAATTCCCCCCACGGGCACAGAGTCCTCCCAGACTGCTGCAGCCTGGGTCCCTCTTCCACGGGCTGCNCTCTCTCCACTGGGTCTCCCACTGGATCACAGCCTCCTCCAGGCATCCACCTGCTCTGGTGTGGGCACCTCCCCACGGGCTGTGGGTGGATCTCTGCATCCCCCATGGATCCCCACGGGCTGTGGGTGGATCTCTGCATCCCCCATGGATCCCACGGGCTGTGGGTGGATCTCTGCATCCCCCGTGGATCCCACGGGCTGTGGGTGGATCTCTGCATCCCGTGTGGATCCCAAGGGCTACAGGGCACAGCTGCATGGTCTCACCAGGGCCTGCAGAGGAATCTCGGCTCTGGCACCTGGAGCAGCTCCTCCCTCTCCTTCTCCACTGACCTTGGTGTCTCCAAGTTGTTTCCCTCACAGGTTCTCAGCTCCTCCTCTTCTCTGGCTAGAAAAAGCTGTGTCCCCACTTTGTTTTGATTTTCTTCTTAAATATGTTATCACAGAGGTGTTACCAACCTCTCTAAGTGGCCCAGCCCTGGCCAGCAGCTGTCCATCCTCAGAGCTATGAGGGATTGACTCTGCTGGACACGGTGGAGGCTCCCAGCAGCTTCTCACAGAAGCCACCTCCATGGCCCCGCTGCTACCAAAATCCAGGCCATGCAAAATCAACACATGAAGTGAGATGTTGCACTGGTTCAACAGTGAGAACTAGGCATTTAAATAAATTAAAAAGCCCTAAACCCCTAAGCCTAGACTCTGGCACACTTCCAGAAATTATTGTGCTTAATGCTTCAGTCACTTTTCAGTGTGTGTCTGCGAAGGGGCCTGTACAGATAACCTAGAGAAGGCAATGTTCCTTTGCTCTTGGCACTTCTACAAATGTGGTTTGACCAAAAGCTGACTTGTTTGGGGTTTTTTTGCCCTTTCAAGGCTGGATCAGTGGAAGCAGTAGTGTCCTGCAGCAGTGAACTGGGTGATGGTGCAGTGCCTGTGCTGGGATCTGGTTCTTCCCTCCACTGAAGTAACGCCAGAGATGAAAAGCGCTGTCATAAAAGGCACAAATAATTTTTAATGAAGGTGTTACCTAATCCCAGGATTTCTCAAAGCACAACTGCTCCTTCAGAGCTGCCTTATTTCCCTTGGAGTCACCTTCCGCTCACGAAATGTGGCACTGCATCACCCCTTTGCAAAATCCCCAAACCACCAGCCCTGGCATTCCCTGTGGTACCTTAAACACAAGCAGCAGTGATCACTCCTGGGGTTTTTGGGTCGCTGTGGCCTTCTGGCAGGTCTCCTGGCATCTGCATTACTGCTGGACTATGGATTTGTCTGGAGCATCTCAAGTATCTGTTCCATGGTTGGAGGGACAGTTACTAATAAGTACAGTTTTTAAGAATTCCCGTTTTTAAAATTGAAAAGTCACATGAAACTGGGGAAACCCATGAATTTAAAATTCATTACTTTTTCTCCTGGCCATGGCAGAGACACCAACTCGTATTTTCCTGCCACTGTGAGGCCCCATAAAATTCACAATTTGAATAGAAATTATCTTGTTATTTAGCTTCCTTCCCCTTGGAGGAAGGAGAGGTCATCCAGCAATTCCCATTATTGGCTTGACCTCAGCCAGGCTGCTCAGCTGCATGTGCCAAACAAGTTTTGCTGTAGTGCAGCAAGCTGAGAAAATGGTGGGAAATACACAAAGATGGCCATTTGGTACCTAGTTTTTGTCAATGGGATTGCACTTAATGGCAGATAAATTAAAGGTTATTACCACTTTTTTTAGTTTATTTATATATATACACACACCAGTATTATATTTGAACTGGCTTTCTCTAGTTTCTTTATGTCAATTACAGTGTTGAAGCAATTGAAATTGGAATGACTGAAATATAAATCATATATCTGAAATATTAATCATATTAATGTGGAGGCCTGATGACAGCCATCTCACCAGACTAATAACATCAGATCAAATGGGTTCCAGTCATTGCAGAATATTTTACAGGTTTTCTTAATAGCCAGATTGCTTAAAGCATTACTCATTTTTCACAGTGAAAATGTTTGACCCTAATTACTGTCCACTGTGTGTTTCACTTGGTGATTTATGCTGTGACTTAAAGGGAGAATCCTATAGCCATGACTTAACCAGGAGATAGATCAAATGAAAAGGCAGTGAATCCTTACTTTCTACCTAAGGCAGCAGTTTGAAAGCAGCAGTGGGGATGCTGACTCTGCTCTTGTTATTGGATGTGTGTCTTCAGCCCCTGGAGCTTTGGAGGGGGGCTGTAAATCTGAATTACCACCAACGTTTTGTTAATTAAATTACCCTGAGACTGCATCTAGCTCCAAGCTGCTAATTGCAGGACCCTCATTGGCATCAGTGCTGAAAGCCTTAATTGTGTTGTTTAGTGGGCAGGTGGGGTTTGAGATAGTTGTACTTAAAATAGTTAGCTCAGCCTGCCTTGTTCCTGGGAAATGGTGATGGAGTGGCAGCGCTTGCGTAAGGAACAGCCCGGGCAGGGCTGAGCTGCACAGAAACTCTGCTTTCCTCACAGGTGTCCTGGGAACCAGTGGAATCCCCCCAGGTGGCTGCTGCTGAGGAGGCTGTGCTTGGTGTCTCAGGCAGCTGCTGCCACACAGGAGCAATTCCCTGGCAGTGCTGCCTCTGCATGGAGTCCTTAAGGCTGGCAAAGACATTTACGGTCATCAGGTCCAGACAGATAATTCTCAGACAGAGATAGTTCTCTTGTCGTGATTAAACATCAGCTTTTGGCCTATAAACCATAAAGATGCCTCCTTTTAAAATCAAAATATAGATGGCAGCCTTCCAGTGCCAAGAGGGCTGAACAGGGACTTGGAACAACGGCCTGGAGGGACAGGACACAGGGAATGGCTTCCCACTGCCAGAGGGCAGGGAGAGGTGGGATATTGGGAAGGAATTGTTCCCTGTGAGGGTGGGGAGGCCCTGGATCCCTGGCAGTGTCCAAGGCCAGGTTGGACATTGGGGCTTGGAGCAGCCTGGGACAGTGGAAGGTGTCCCTGCCCGTGGCAGGGGTGGCACTGGATGCGCTTTGGGGTCCCTCCCAACCCAAAGCACTCCATGATTCTGTGATAACAGCGGTGATTGAGCTGCTTTTACTGACATTTTCAGCTTTGTTTTTTTAACATTACATGGCAAATCAATTAGCAGAAGCCCAGGCAGGAATAAAAACATCCATGCCAAGGGTGCACATTGGCTGTTTAATCTGCATTTGATAACTCCAGTGTTTTGAAATACATTAAGTGAACACTTCTGTGTTATTTGCCAGGTTGCTGGTAGTTTTTGGTCCCCATCCAAGGAGTGAGATTTTGATTAATGTAATATAGCTTTAAAAAGTATTTAGTATAGCTTATAGCAACATCTTAATCAGGGCAAGCAGTCTTCCAGTATATTTTCATCTAAAGAAGGAAGTTAAAAAATAATAGGTTTTCATTTTCTTAGCTGAAAATAACTCCAAATAAACTTTCAAACATGAGAGGGCAGGTGATTAAATCTTTGCCTTGGGTTAAAAAGCTAATAAAGAGATGGAGTGAGGTGACTTGGCAATACTGAACTTCTAAGACTGATTTTTCCAAGTTCGGCTGTTCTGTGCCTTGGGTTTAGTCTCTGTTTCAACACTTACCAAGGTTTGCCTGATAGGGAGTTAATAATGGATCTGCATGTCAGAGGTCTGGGGTTTCCACATGTTTGGGGGTTTTAAATATGGATAGGAAACCATTTGGTGTTTGTGTGGATAAGAAGAATTAGATTTTTGTAACATAATTAGGGCTGATCACAGCATGGTGTGAATGGAGAGGGAGGCATTGATATTTTGCCCAGAACTCTACTCAGCCACCAGGATTTTGGCCAAAATCCAGGTTTTTGTAGGCAACTTCAGTCTCTTGGCATCGCAAACCTGTGTGTTTATTGCCAAAGTCATGCAGGGTATCAAGACGTAGCAAATCAGACCTTGTCACTTCATGGATGTTTAGTTTCAAAGGGCCTTGTTTCTCTTGATTCTTGAATCTTCTCCTTGTGGCAGAACTTTGTGTAGTAGTTGAAAGGAACTAATGGAAAAGTTGGCAAGTTGGAACATCTGCTGGTGAGGAAAGACTTGGGGCTTGATCCCCCAGTTCCCCTGCCCATAAAGAAGAGGCAAGATCAGACACAATTCCTCAGGAGCTAATAAAGGTTGCTATTTAAAGGCTTTCCACACTGATCCCCAGCTTTAAATAGCTGCTTATTCATTACTCAGGGAGCACTGAGACCACCTCAGTGTAGCAATTAGCTGAGCCCCACACGTATGGAGCACAGTGGAAAACTCCTTGAGAAGTTGGATTAGGATAACACTCAATAGGATTTGCCTGGGGACATATTCAGAACCTCCTGAGTGATTTCCAAAAGCCCTTTTTTTGGTTGTTAGGTCAGGGTTTTTTCCCCAAAATGCAGTTGATTTGGTTTGAAATTATCCAGCTTTTTTGTTTTGCTCTTCTTCTCCCAGCAGGAGGGAGAAGTGGTTCTGAGCCTCGGGAATCTCATGGATAAGGTCTTACTGAACTCCAAGAGTTTCCAAAATTTGCCTTTCTTGAAAAAAGGTATCTTTAGACTTAAAGTGTGTACCAGGAGGAAAATTTGGACTTGCTTTTCCTCATAGTGGGATTTAATCTCTTTCCAAAAGAGACCTTTAAGGAATTGTTTGTGGTGGGTGTTGGTTTGCATGATAATGTTTCACTAAAGCAGAGGACAAACTTGGAAGAGAGGATTCAGCTTCCTCCCAAGGGGCAGCTCTGATCTCTGCTCTCTGTGACAGGGACAGAACCCAGGGCAGGGCTGGAGCTGTGCCAGGGCAGGGTCAGGCTGGAGATCAGGGAAAGGTTCTTCCCCCAGAGGGTGCTGGGCAGTGCCCAGGCTCCCCAGGGAATGGGCACGGCCCCGAGGCTGCCAGAGCTCCAGGAGCGTTTGGACACCGCCCCAGGGATGCACAGGGGGGATTGTTGGGGGTCTGTGCAGGGCCAGGGGCTGGACTGGATGATCCTGTGGGTCCCTTCCAGCTCAGGGGATTCTGTGACTCTGTGTTTCTGTGCTGGAAAGATGTGGGTGTTTTACCACAGCAGAGCAGGAGGCTTTTCATGATCCACCACAACCACAGAAATAACCTCCCCTGCTCTCCTGGGAGGCATCTGAGCCCTGGCCCCATTTGACACAAAAAAAAAACCTCTTGTACAGAAAAACCCTGCATACTTTAACTTGTTAGAAAGTGCATTTTTAGGGCTGCATTCTGTGCTGTCAGGAATGGCTATTTTTAGACACATCCAATGGGATTTGCCAATGTTTCCTTTTTCCCCTCGGTAATTTCTATCAGCTGCAGTTGCTATATCTGTGTTTGCAGTTGGAGTTCTGCTGTGTAAATAAGGTCCTGATCCTGTGGTGACTCCCCAGAGCCGTGGTGGTGGCAGTGTTTCAGAACTGAGCACTCCTTACTCTGTGTGCAGCACTGCAGTGCTGGGACTGATTTGCTCCATCACTCCCAAACCAGCAAAGGTGAAAGAGGATCCAAAACCCACAGCAAGCTGTTTTGATTGTTTTGTGGGATACTTGCTGCTGTGACACGAGCCAAAGCCATTAAAGGCTAGAAAGAGAGGAAGAAGTAAAAGCTTTTAAAAACACTTACCACTGCCTGGCAGATGTCTGCATATTCCCAATAAACTTGACTCGGTCCTAGAACCATTGTTTGCTCAAAGCTTTTCCCCTCCCCTCCTAAAAGCCTAATGTTTCTTTTGGGGAGACTGTTGTTATCATTGTATCATTCCTGTCATTACATTCATGTGACTTACAGAGTTGCACATCTTTGAGTCCTTGACCGTGAGGGGATGTGTGGTTTCAGAGAATTGTATCAATTATTCCATCCCAAGCTGGAGTGTTCCCTTGCCTGACCTGTGTTCTGCTCCACAGTTGACACTCCAGATCCCTACGTGGAGCTGTTCATCCCCACCGCTCCTGACTGCAGGAAGAGGACCAAGCATTTCAACAACGACGTCAACCCCGTGTGGAACGAGACCTTCGAGTTCATTCTGGACCCCAACCTGGAGAATGTTCTGGAGGTAAATCCCATGGCTGAGCTGGGGAGATGAAGGGTAAAATAACAGTGGCTTACACCTGTGTGGCATCTGATGTCTCAAGATTACCCCTTTGTTTAAAAGGTTAAACCTGGGTTTAGCTGTGGTGTTAAGCAAGAGGTGTTGGATAAATTGAATTATTCAAGGAGTAGCCTGGAGAGTCATTATAAGATATGCCTGTGAGTCTTCTCTTGGCCAGCTCCTGAGGGATAGTAGCTTGTTATTCCTCACATCAGCCCTGGAGTATTTACTGCCCACTTCCCACACTGATTTAACTCTTATGTATAGGGAATAGGTGGGACTTAAGTCAAGTCTCTGCCCAGGGAGACAAAGCAAAAGGCTGCTTCTGCTGTGTCCTCCTTGCCTGGAGCCCACCCAGGGCTCTTCTGGGGACCACTCCCTGTGCAGCCTTGTTGGCCAAGCCACTGTTCAGTCTCAGTGTGTTCAGCCTTTCCAGGCCGTGCACAAGAGCTGAGTGTTAGGTGTGAGTGTTTTCTAAGTGGGCATGGCAAGGATTCAGGGTTAGCTCTGGCCCTGACACCTGCTCTCTTCTGACGCAAGCTCACAGAGGTCAGTCTGAATTGGCCAGCTGGGAGTGAGGCTGCAGCCTATGAAGGTTTTCCATGAGCTTGTGACCATCAGACCTTGGGTCTGAAAGGGAGCTGTGCTTCCTACAAGGTCCCTGTGTTCCTGGGGAAGGCTCTACAGTTTGGACATTACACCCATGGTCAGCTTGGTGGATCATGAAGAACTATCACATGCATCCTGCACTAGAGACAAAAGACAGGAGGGAATTTACAAGGATTTCCTGGGCATCATTTTCTGCCTGTTCCTCTGGTGCCATTGCTGGGTCCCCTGGACCAGAGCCTAGGCCCTGCTCTGAGCCCTCCCTTACATTTAGGCAGCTTCCCTAGGAATGTTTGAATTTGTTGAGGACAAATTTTGGTTGAAGGGTTTTGAAAGGATAAAATTATTAAAGTCACAAACACAGCAAGATGGATTATAGGTAGAAATTGGAAATGTGTCTTTACAATAACTGAGGGCTCTTGCTGGATCTGAGATAGTGAAATAAAATTCCATGAAAATTGCCAGCAAAGAAAAGATGATAACATTTAATAATGGTTAATTGCAGACCTGGTAATGTAGACAAGAGCCTTTGGATTCTGCAATGTCAGAAATCTGTAAAGTCACCTCTCCACCCAAACCCTCTGTGTATTCCCAAGCTCAGACTCCACAATCCTTGTGACTCCTTGGATTGTTTTAATCTGCACCTTTAACTCTATCCCAAGTGCAGTTTTCCCTCTGAAGTGTAAGCAGCTCTTCCAAATCCCACTAAGAAGTTTTGCTTTTGATTTTAAGTCAGAGATTGCAGGAATGACCATAAAGCTCTGCAAGGAAACAAAACAATGTAAAGACCATTAAAATAATGAGCTCTGTCCTAAAATAAAGAGAATTCATCATTTCAAAGGGTTTCTTGTGGCACAGGATGAAGAAGATTCTTTATAGCTGAGAAGAGGCTGATCCCAGATGTAGCAACTAATTATTCAAGTGATTGTATCTTGATTCCTTTTGTTTCATACAAAAGATACAGTCCAAGCCACAAATGTGATCTTTTAGAAGATAATGCCACAAAGTGGAAAAAACCTCGTAAGTCAAATGAGTCTGGAGATCTCATTTAAGAAAAACCGTGTAAATGATAATTTGAAATTCGTTCTGAATATCTTACTCGAGGACTTGGACGGCAGCCACTGGGGAAAAAAGTCTGCTAAACCTAGAGCCACATGGATTAGAGCAAAAGCATGAAATAGTATTCTGCCATATCCACATCCATCTTTGGATATTATCACATTTTGGAAGGGTCTGTGCTCCAACATGGAGGGTATGAGAAGAGACTTGAAGGTCTGGCTGGATACAGAGAGAAGCTTTGTGTAAATTGGAATGCTGCACACTTTGCCAAATCACTGCTGGAACAATCTTGGTCTGTATGTTCAAGGCTGGGGTGTGGGGATTCCAACTTCTCTGAAAAGTTGCTGGATTTTTTTTTTTTGCCCTATCATAGTTAAAACTATACAAGTTTCTCCATAAGGAAATTTTACTGACTGGAAATTTGAAGGTACTGTGCTTTATATGTAGAATTTGAGGGTATTATTTGAAGATGGTGAGATTTGCTGCCAGAAAGGTGCTGGGATGAAAATCCCTTTGTGAATAATCCTGGTGTACTCCTGCAGTTCAGTTCCTTGAAGTGCCACCTCCACTGTCCATGAGCTTCTCCTGGTATAAAAGAAATGTCTGTTGGCACTGGGCATTGACTGGTCAGGCCCATTCTTTTTCCATATATATATATTTTTTTTTTGTACTTCAGGCATAGGCTAGATGGAATTAAAAAAGGGATTTCTTGCAGTAGAATTGAATACCCAGGTATCTCTTCCAGGTTACTCTCATGGATGCCAACTACGTTATGGACGAGACTCTTGGCACATCCACATTTCCCATCTCTTCTCTGAAACTGGGAGAGAAGAAGGAGGTCCAGTTAACTTTCAATGATGTAAGTTGGACATTCGTGACTTGGCCCTGGTCAGAGGTTTTCTGAGCATTCACTGTTGCCTGTGGATAAACACAGAGCCAAAAGACATTGGTAAACCATAATTATTTATCTTCTTACAGCCCTGCTGAGAGCAGAATTAAGCAAAACAGTGCCTCTGAATGCCTTGGTGTCCCTGTTGAAAGAATCCTCTTTAGAAGTCCAATTTGAAACTTTCTCTGCCTAAAGCAGTTTCTTCCCCACTCGATGCAGTGTAGTTTCATGGCCTGAGTTTACTCAGAGGTTACTCAGAGTTTGCTGGTCAGTGCATTGCCCCTCCTGCTGCTGCCTGTGGCTTCCAGAAAGCTGGAATTCTTTTATTATTACACGTTTCACTTTCTGTAAGTGACTTGTTGTAACACAGCCCTGGTAAACATGCAATGATGCAGTAATTGGATTATTCCCTTTAAACATGTCTGCAAACCAGTTGGAGTCACTTGAACAGGGCTTGTCTGCCTGCACAGTAACTCCTGGAAACTGTTGTTAAATCTGGGTGGAATTGAGCTTGTTCTGCACATATTAAAATATATAAATACTATCTGCATCTCTGGTTTGGGCTGTAGTTTATTGTATGATCAGAGGTCTTGATTTGTCACCATTCTGCTGTTTTTCATGTGATACAACTTTAAAAATGTAGTTGCAGCAAGTAACTGGTTAAAGGCCTATTTATTGGAAACCAGAGGGTTTCATATGTGGGGTTTAGCATTGAATTTGGCGTAGCCTTAGGGCAGTTGGAATTTTGATACCCTCCATTATTTTTCCTTTTTAGAATTACTGCATTTTTTGAAGTTTCTGCATATTTGTTTCACTAAGTGTTTCAGTAACTCGTGGACTTCCAGAGCATGGGCTGAGTGCAGCTCCTGGTTCTGCCAGGCATGAGGTGGGGCAGTGAGAAAGAACTGATGAATACATTTTGCAAACACAGTTCACAAAGCTCATTCCATTAATACAAGGCCTTGCCTTGCTTTAACTTCTCATCAGCATTCAACAAAGCTTGGTAGGGAGTCATGGGGGGAAAAAACAGTGCAAAAAAGGGAAATACACTCTGAAATTTATTAGCAAATAGTTAAGGGGAGATGAAGTCAGGTTGAGCCCGATGTAGACAATGTATATTTAACATGTATTCCTGAGATGTCTGTGGCAGTCTGTGTAAGGTGTAGAAAATGCCATGATATCTCCCTGTTGGAATGCTTCCCTCCAAGGGTTTGTTTCATGAGCATACATTTTTGTAAGCATTGGATCACTGCATGGTTTCAGGAGTGCTTTCTAAATTAGTAATACCAGGTGGGGAATAATGTAATTGCTTCCCTGCCTTTGAAGTACTTCCTCAGTGACTCTTCACTCTGTTTGTTCATGTCCTCCCTTTGTTGTTTTTCTGCTTCTTCTTTTTGCCCCCACCTTGCTCATGCCCTGCCTCATTTGCAATTCCCGTTTCAGGATCTGGGCCTGGATGTGGGAGTCAGAGGCAGTTTTGCATCCCAGGTCCTTCACTGCTGTCTGAGGGTCAAGCAGATGTTCAGTCTGGGGTGTTGTAGCTCCATCCCTGGTGCTCACGTGCCCCAAGTGAGGAGGTGAATCCGTTTTTAGGTAGAGGACACACTGAGTCTCCAGGGCTGCACCAACCTGGCCATTGGACAGAAGAGAGCTTGGGGAGCTGAAAATACCTCTCCATTCTGTCTTAGTTCCACAGCCAGTGCTCCTGGACTGTGTCTGACAGGGAATTGGTTCTTTAATAATAAATTTTTAACTTGTTGCCTGCAGGCAACCCTTTCAGTGCTCTGTGGAAGGCAGAGGAGGCCAACCCATAGCTCATGGCCAGGGAGTTCGGTGTGGCTGACAAGTGAAGCCACTGTGCAGTGACATTTATTGCATCTTCCAGCAACCTGTAAGCAATCACCTTTCCTGAGTGCTAATTAAGGCATGTTTAGCTGTGGGGAGACACTTGGTGGCTGCTGTGGAACACAGAGCAGTGATTCCCTCACACAGGGGGCAGATGGATGTGATCCCCTGGTTCTCCTGCCAGCCACGAGTGGGTGAAGAGCATCAGATCCCCTCAGGACAGAGATGAGTTGCACTGTCGGAAAGGAATTAGCAGTGCAAGAAAGGCAGGACAGTGGGATCTGAGGAATGAAAGTCAGCACTTACCAACATTTTCCACTGTATTCAGTGCTGGTGGTATATTTTGGAATCACACTGTGTGCTTTAAAAAAAAATTGATAGAAAAGAATCTCATTCATATGTGCCAAAAATACCCTTCTTTTTAAAAAAGGTGATTTAAAGAAAAATTCTGACAGTAGGTGTTGATGTTCCAGGTGTTTGTGGGTTTTCCCTCTCTAAGTGCTGTAACCATATTTAAATATTTCTTGTTTAGGTCACAGAAATGACTTTGGAATTGTCTCTGGAAGTATGGTGAGTATCTCATATTTTTTTAAAAAAGGGTGAAAATATACCAGCAACAAAGGATTTTTTTTATTTTAAACTGTTTATTAAAATTTTCGTGGAATCACAGAATATCCTGAATTGGAAGGGACCCACAAAGTTCATCGAAGTCCAACTCCTGGTCCTGCACAGGACACCCCAAGAGTCCCACCCTGTTGGGATTTTCTTATAAACATGAGGTAGAGTGCAGAAATTCCTTGTTGTAGCATAGAAATACCAGGTACTGTAAAAGGGAGGAGATTTTACAACTGAGGTTTATTTTCACTGTGTTAATTCTGTCATTGTCTAAACACCATTGCTGGGACTAAGAGGTATGACCCTTCCAAACGTTTGCAGGAATGAGGCCACCCTGTGTGAACCTCTCAGCCTGGTTCATGTGAAGGGCTCTCCTCAAGGGCTTTGTCCCTGAAAACCCCACAGACCTCACTCAGGTGTGGCTTCATCCTCACTGTTTTACCTTCTATGGGAACTTGGCCTCTCACATGAGCTTTCACCTTCTGTGGCTGCTATTACAGAGCCCCTAAAATCTATTTAAATGTAGATACCACACAGTGCTGAAGGCAAAGGTGAAGATTCAGGGCCAGGAGTTCTCCATGTAAAAGCTAAGCAGATGATTTTTTGTTTGGTTTTTTTTTTTGTTTTATTTGTTGGGGTTTTTTTTCCTCTCTATCTGCCTTTCTCCCTCATTCTTCACCTATTCTAGTGAAACACCAAAAATCACATTGAGGCATAATCGGAAAAATATGTTTAAAGTCTAAAAACTAAATTTCTGAGACCAAGGCGTTTAAAAAGTCTTTTTTTGTCTGTAATTATAAACAGCAGCACTGAGCACTGTAAAAGTCAAACTCTTTCCTGATTACTCTGGAGACTGACAAACATCCCCAGGGATAATTTCTGCTCATCATGTTGTACTAGGAAAATGCATTTGTGGGTGGTCCTTGAGACCACCCCTGAACCAGCCAGGCTTTGTACATTGCAAGTATTTTGTACCTCTGGCATTAAATAAACAGAAGATGCTTGGCTGGGTCTTCTTCTTAGGCTTTGAAATGTAAAGGATCTTATCAAGTTCTGCTGCAATTCTCTGATATCCATGCAGATTGTGGATATCTTCATGGAATATTGCTTCTAGGGAGTCTTTTTCCCCCTTTTCTTAATCCTGTTATTTTGTTACATAATAGGGTTTTTTTTTTAAAAGCTTGGGGAATTATTATCTGAGCCTAAGTGGATCCATTTCACCATTGTGTGCTTTTCAGTGGGTACCAGGGTGGATTTGTCCAGTCTTCCTCTCTGCTGTCCATGGGAGGTGGCAGCTGAAGTTGTATCTTCATTTAAGTACAGCACTGAGATCCTTGCACTGCCTTGTGTACATTTTTTATCCCACAATGTGGGGGAAAATACAGAGAAAAGGGCTTATTTTTTCCTGTGGTGTTCCAGCATGATCTGTGCTGTAGATTTATAATTGTGTGTGAGCGGAGAAGTCTCTTGCTGTATTTAATGATTTGCTTTTAATGAGATCTGTATAAAATGCACGCCTCAAAGACACGTCGTGCTTTGCCTCCATCACTCCAGAGCTGCTGAATGGTGGTGTCACATGAAAAATACAATTTCATTTCATCTTGTGCAAGCGAATGAGGCATTTGTGCTGGTGGCAGCTCATTTGCCATGTGTGATCCTGTGTGGGTGTGAGCCCTTAGTGACAGCCTGTCCCTTCTGCAAACAGCTCCTCCACGGACCTGCGGTTCAGCATGGCCCTGTGCGACGAGGAGAAGAGGTTCCGGCAGCAGCGCAGAGACAACATCATGCACAGCATCAGATCCTTCCTGGGGGAGGAGCACAGCCAGAACCTGACCACTGCCCGTGATGTAAGTTTGGAGAGTTCCCATCAGGATTAGCATCCCCTTTGGAATCCTTCCTGTGCCTGTGAGAGGACGGAATGAGGCGTGCGAGGTGGAAGGGTTCGGCGTGGAAAGATTACAGATTATAAAAATTCTTTTCCTCTATGAACACACAATATTTAGCCTGGAGAGTCATTTTTCTTGGCTTTAAAGTTACAAATTAAAGTTTATGACCGGGGGGGAACAGTTTTAAACTATAAAAGGGGAGATTTAGATTAGATATTAGGAAGAAATTCTTCCCTGTGAGGGTGGGGAGGCCCTGGCACAGGGTGCCCAGAGAAGCTGTGGCTGCCTCTGGATCCCTGGCAGTGTCCAAGGCCAGGTTGGACGGGGCTTGGAGCAGCCTGGGACAGTGGAAGGTGTCCCTGGGGTAGCACTGAATGGGCTTTAATGTCCCTTCCAACCAAACCATTCTGGGGTTCTGTGATTCATTGGCGCTTTAAACAAACTGCTCCAACTTTTCCCATTTGAATCCCAGGCTTTGTTAAGGTGTTGGCTCTGAGGGGAGATTGCCATCTGAAAAGTGCCTCGGGGTGTGTGAAATATGTGCTGAATCCTGCAGTGGCTCTGGGCACTCACCCAGCACAGAATGTGCCCCTGCATGCCCAGTACCCATCCTGTGCTCTGTGACCTTCGTCTCTGAAAGACTAGGCAGGAAATGAGCTGGTTTAAATTTAGAGTCAGCTTGGAAATTAGGTTATTTCTTTCCTTCCTTCTTTTCCTTGAGCCAGTTTTACTGGATTAGGATTATGAAGTTTTATTTCTTTGAAACATGAGAAACTGCAGCCTTCCTTGACTCGCTGGTGCTCTGAACCGAGCCAAGAGGAAGGGAAGCCAACAGATCTCAGTGGGCTGATGGTGGCTTGGGTCATATCACAGAATCAGGGAATGGTTTGGGTGGGAAGAGACTGTAAGGGTCATCTCACTCCACCCCCTGCCATGGGCAGGGACACCTTGCACTGTCCCAGGGTGCTTCAAGCCCCAGTGTCCAACCTGGCCTTGGACACTTCCAGGGATCCAGGGGCAGCCACAGCTTCTCTGGGCACCCTGTGCCAGGGCCTCACACCACAGTGAGGAGGGGAGCCAGATCCTACTGAGTTCTTCAGTGATTTCATAAAACACTGCATTATTTAGAGATAATTAAGAATCCACTTGATACAGATCTACTACTCATTTTGTTGTAGCTCTTCCATCCTCTTCCTTCCTTGCCCGTTCCCTTTCCTGTGCCGCTTCCAGAATTGTGACAGGAGCACTTTGTGTCTGTGGGGATGTCAGGCAGTGAACAAAGTCCATGAATTAGTCTGGGTTGATTCCTTCATTGGCATTGATTCCTTTTGTGCATTTTTAGTATAAGCAGAATGTGACAGTCTTTTGCAACCAACACTGAAGAATATCTTTTAGATATCCATGAAGTTTTGAGCAGGTGGTAAATGTTTCATTGTTGTGTACTTTTGAACTCTGTCTTGCTTTATGAAATGTTCTTATGTGAACTTTCTGAGGAACATGGAAGAATTTAACAAGTATTGTACATATTTTAATTGGAGTGAGATAAATTGTGTGTATTGTGAAGGAACATTTTCAAGGTTTCTTAATTTTCAGTTCAGTTATTTTAATCTTAACACATGCAGATCTTACCAGAGTAGGAAGCTGTCAATGTGACATTAGTGTGACCTAGAGCAGAATAGGATCCTCCTCAGAAAGGATGTGACTATTCTGCCAAGCTCCACTTGGAGCTGGAGTGATACTCAGTGCCCCAAGTCTCAGTTCCATGCAGATGGTGTCTGGGCATGAATAATTGGAAAGGATAGGTAAGATCTCTTATTCTTTGTGTCATCATCTTCCCTTGGTATCCCTCACTGTCTCCAGTGCTGAAATTTTTTCAGTTAAATTGCATCTTCCCAGACAGTAACTGTAGCTATCCTCCCATTTTTCATATGCCAAGTATGTGTTTCTAAACTGACTTGTCAGAATTTTTACTTTTTTCTAGCAATGAAAAAATCCTTTTTGTTCAAATTAAACTGGAGTTTTACTTTTATTGCTACAGATGCAAGATAGCAGGAGGATTTATTGGATGTTTGGGGTCTTAAGATGAAGTTGGGAGACACTGAGTAGTCTTAGCTGTCTGTGGGTCTTGTTTAATCTTGGACAAGTCACTTACTCAAAGATCACCCAAGCTGCTTCATCTGTGAGTAGCTTGTGCTTTGCAGGGACGCTAAGAGACTTTAATACCTCTGAATTCATTGTACATGTCTGGATGAGGAAGTGAATAGTTCCAGATTTCCTAACTTAATCCTGAGGCACATCCTGGAAACACAGAGGTAGAGATTTCTCATACTTCTCTTACTGCTCAGTTTACTTTTATAATTTTTGTTGCTTCAAGCAATTTTCTAAAAATGTCATAATCTTCTAAGGAAAGCATATAGTTCTCTACTACTGGATTTGCAGAACAATTTTTTAATAATCATTTGTGTGCCCTATGGCATGTTTTTTTCCACCACAGGTGTTCAGATTTTGTGCACTGTGTTTCCAGGGCATTTGGATAAAAACATCTGCGCCACTCATTCCCGAAACAAGATTTAGAATGGTTTAGCTTTTTTTTTGCCTGATTACTGGAAGATATGATTGAGAGCCTTTTGGTTTGAGTGAACTCTTATTCACTTAAGTGAAACTTATTCTAATTCTGGACAAAGAATTTGGATTTCAGTGGAGGAATATCCAACCCTTGTTATCCTCTTTTCTCTGTTCTTCATCAGAACATGGTTTCCTGGTTCTTGGCCCTGGGTGCTCTGGCTGCAGCTCCTTCCCCCCTCCCTGCCTCTGCCCTGTTTATCCCAGAGGGCAGCTTGCAGGATGGGTGTATTTCATTTCAGTTTTTACTGTTTTGTGCCCTTAAACACATTGGAAACTGAATTGGAGCTAAAAAGCTGGTTTAGCAAACCTACCTGCTTCCTCTGCAGAGCAGGAGAGGACTGAACCTGCCTCGCTTGATTTATGGTGCAGCTCAACTTGTATTGAAATAAGTGAATGGGCATGTGCAGTAGGTGCTTCTCTTCAGTTCTTTTTTGTCATCATTTTAAAGCTATATTTATTTACTGTGCATTGCCCACTGGTGCTGGGGGGGCTGAGCCTGGAGAAAAGGAGGCTCAGGGGGCCCTTCTGGCTCTGCACAACTCCCTGACAGGAGGGGGCAGCCGGGGGGGTCGGGCTCTGCTCCCAGGGCACAGGGACAGGAGGAGAGGGAACGGCCTCAAGCTGGGCCAGGGGAGGCTCAGGTTGGATATTAGGGAAAATTTCTTCACTGAAAGGGCTGTAAAGCATTCACACAGGCTGCCCAGGGCAGTGGTGGAGTCCCCATCCCTGGAGGTGTTCAAAAAATGTGTGGATGTGGCACTTGGGGACAAGGTTTAGTGGTGGGCATGGTGGTGGTGCTGGGCTGATGGTTGGACTTGATGATCTTGAAGGTGTTTTCCAACCTGAACGATTCTGTGATTCCATAATCCACCTCCCCCTCGCTGTATCCACCCTTCCCAGTGCAGGAATCTGGGATGCCCAGAGTGCCTGTGCATCCAAGAGGCATTTGCAGTCCGGGTGTTGGTGAGTCCCTGGACATTCCCAGCCCATCTCCATAGCAGATTCCTGTGCCTCCTGAGGAACACTCCCATTTTCCCTGGTGCCAGTGCACTGAGGAGCGGAGCAGTGGTGCTCTGGAAGTGTTCTCACATACTTTCTCCAGGCCTGCACCTGCAGATAACATCTCCATCCTGTTGGGATGTGCCTGCTCAGGCTGAGTGGGCAGTGCTCCTGAGGAGCTTTCAAAGCCTCACCACCTTATTAAAGGAGTGATTACTGACATGGCTCTTCCTTCAAAGCAGCTGCTCCGTTATTGGGGCGTTGGCTTAACAAAACACATCCCAGATCCTCCCCTGGGCTGTGTCATTTTTGGGATAGATCCCTATCTCTGGAGCTGCACGATGAACGTGGGGCCAGGGAATACCTGTGGTTTCAGTTACTGAAGCTGAACATTTATGAAGAAGGTAACAGAATAATCTCACTGCATCAAGAATAAGCAGTTTTGGGGAGTGGAAGCCTCAAGAAATGTCTTGAGTGCCTTGGTCATTGTTCATGGGCATTTCCTTGTGACAGTCAGTCCTCAGGGGAGTTTCATGGCTTGGAGCATGGAGTCTGCAGAAAGAACAGGACTCTGTAATCACATGGATCCTTTTCTTATCACTAATCCCATCTATTGGCACCTGAAATTGCCTTTCAGGGAGATTTTTGACAGATTAGCATTTTGATCAGATAGGGGCTTTCTGCACATCTGTGCAATTCTTTTTATGCTCAGTAACAACCAAGAGGTGGTTGCTTTTTCACCACTGAACAGTGGAAAATCCTCCTGACTTTTGGAAACTGGGAACCAGATGGTCCCTTTGCTTAGGCCAAAACATGTGGTGGTGGGAGCAAGTGACTGTTTATTTTATTTTGTCTCCTTTATAGATACCTGGGGAAGCTGTGCAGTTGAGGGGAACAGTCTGGATGTCAGGGCTGGGCAGTAAGAAGGAGAGAAGTGTAAAATAAACCCCTGTGGCCACAGTTTTAATCTGGCGCCACAGTAACCATGCCTGGTTCTGCTCACTCCTCTCTTGGTGGCTGAGTAGTTGTCCAGATGCACATAAATTCCCGTTACCTCTCTGGTAGTTTTTGCAAAGTGGTGGTAAAATTGAGACTGCCCGCATGCTATGTAGTAATACTGGATGTTTTTGTTATAAAACTTGTTTTTAAACTCCCAGTCAAAATATTGTTTGTCTCTGTTCTGTTTCTCATTAGTAACTTTTACTGCTTTTGGCTCTGTCACAAAGATATGAATGGGATTAAAGCTGGTTTAGGTTGCTTTGAAAATCTCTGTGGTCTTGTAACTGAATAGTTCATTTAAGAAGTAAATTTAATATCTCCTCTATTTTGGATCATAGATAAAAAGGACAGACATTCTAAAGGAATTCTGAGTATATTTTTGTTTAGAAATCTTGTACAAGCAGTGACTTCTTCAAATAAATTCTAATTCTTCTTGGGGTGCCCAGGGGCTGGACTGGGTGATCCTGGTGTGTGCCTTGTCCCTGATGTGGTGGCTGTGTTCTCTGTCCCTGCAGGTGCCGGTGATCGCCGTGCTGGGCTCGGGAGGGGGGTTCCGGGCCATGGTGGGCTTTGCTGGAGTCATGAAAGCACTTTATGAGTCAGGAGTCCTGGACTGTGCCACCTACATCGCTGGGCTCTCTGGATCCACCTGGTAAGGCCTTCCTCTCGCTGCTCCTCCGCTTCCCTGCAGCCACGTCTGAAGGGATTGTTGTGAGAGCTGACTTATTTCTTTGGTTAGAATTCACAGCACGTTCTACACGTCCAGGTCTGCTGGGGGAGGCGTTTCGGATGCCCCGAAGGGCAAGGACAGCTCAGGCTCCAGGTGTTCTTCCAGGAGCTTTGAGTGCAGGAATGGATGGAAAGAGGTGCCACACATATGCACCCATATTTCTGTATCAACACCCAACGTGTGTTGTTTTATTTTCCTGATGAAATGTGAAAAACCAAAAAAAACCCTTGTGATTTGAAGATGATGACTCAATCAACCCAAAATGTGTTGTATGCTTTGGGAGGGCTTTTAGAGCTCCTCAAAGTCACTGAAAGATCTTTTTGCTCCATTTTACACCCAGTGTAAGATCCTAGTGGATTTACTGGGAATGTCTGGGGCCTGGCTGCCACCCTGCAGGCCATCCCACTGTGGATTACCCTTTCTCAGTCCCACTGGCACTGTTTAATTTAGAAAATACATCAGGTTTTAAAATAGTTCATTTAGCCTTGAGGAGCAGGCACAGGTACTGATGGGGAAGATCTTACTGTTACCTTCAGTTCCTGATAAGTAGCTGTGAAGAAAACAGACTCTTTTTGGAGATGCCTGGAGAAAGGACAAGGAGTAATTGGATTAACTCTTGGGAAAACTATGTTACAGTGAGAGTGGCCAAGCACTGGAATGTGTTGAGCCATCCCCACCTGAGTAGGCTGGGGACGGTGTCATCTCTCAGCGTGACTCAGGCAGTGCTCATGTGAAAGCTGAACCTGACTGAGCACAGCCCTGAGCAGCCTCTTCTGACTTGGGCTGGCTCTGCATTGAGCAGGAGGCTGGAGCAGAGACCTCGAGGGTCCTTTCAGACTCACTGATGAGATTATACAGATGTCTCATTTCTTTGAGGGAAAAAGAGCAGTTGGAATATAAACGAGCAGGGAATCTGCCTGGGATGAGTTTTATCACCTGGTTTAGCTCTAAGGAAGCACATGAATTTTAATTCAACACAAATACTCTAACCCCAAAGTTGACTCTTGAAGGAGATAATGATCAGTTCTATTCCTTGTATGGGGCTTTTTGTCAATTATTTTTCATTGTGTGAAGCTTGCTTCCCCCCTCCCAGACTAGAGGGAAGCTTTCAGAATGCCAGGAGGTTTTGAAATGCCAGAAGTGTCTGTGAACTAGAGTCAGCTTCTCCTTTAGATTGGACCATAAAAGGTTGGAACCTATGCTTTCTATCACTGGTGGTGGGGGCAGATTTATCACTGTCCATTGAGAGATGGATGGACTTTTGTCACAGTTGTGAAAAGCACAAGGTGGACAAAGAGCAAAGGAATAGTGTAACGTGGTGTTAAAACGTTCCCTGTGTTTCTAGGGAAGGGTTTGCAGTCCCTGCTCAGGACAGACGACACTCTGCTGGCTATGAGGTCTCTTCTGGGGAAAACCCAGGGGTGAATATGTAGTAGGTCCAATGTAAACCTATAAAATCTGAATTAAAATAGCAAGATTATCTGAACTGCTGCAGTCAGAAACAGACTGGAGACAGTTGTGTTTGAACAAATTTGCTTTTGCTCTCTGATGTCACCCTTCAGTCTGTCCTTGCTTGTTGAATAAATAAATTGACACTTTGGCACTCCCTTTCTTTTCTTTCTTTTCCATGCAGTCTATCACTTGGGAATAATTCTCTTTTCTTTTTTTCCTGAAGGGTGGAGAATTCCTTTCCTGGTGGGAGAGGCAGGTTTTTGCTTGTCCCCTCAGCTGCATGCCTAACCTTGGAGCAATGCTTTTCTGCCATCTTGCTTCAACCTTGTGCTGACTTCTCCAGCTGCATTCCTCTTTCCCTGCACCCAGCAGCTGACGTGGAGCCCGTGGATCAAGTCCTGGCAGCCCACGTGGGCCAGGGTTGGTTGTGCTGTCACAGAAAATGCTGGGCATGACCTCAGGGCCCGGCTGACCCCGTGTGTGTCTCAGAGCTGTGCCTGCAGTCAGGGATGTGTACCTGAGCCAGGTCACTGGGTAAATAAGAGTAAATGAGTCTCTCATAGATTAGAAGGGCCTGTCTTGAGTTTTGGTGTGGCCTAACCCAACCAAGAAGAAGCCAGGGCTGCTTGCACGTGTGTCTGAGCTTTGTTTGCACTAAAACTAAACTTGTTTCTCAGTAACAAACTCAGGATTTGCCTCTTCCAAATCCTCAGAGTCAGTTAACTCTCTGCACAGGTTGTAGTTATTGTGCTTCAGTTTATTATGGAAGCATCATATCCTGGAAAAGTGGGGCCTTATCCAGCCCAGAACCCCGACTGCTGGGCTGAGCCCCCAGCGTGGGCAGCAGGGAAGGGATTGGGATTCTGCCCTTGTGCCCCTTCATGTGAGGCCCCACCTGCAGAGCTGCCCCAGCCCCAGGCCCCAGCACAGGGAGGATGTGGAGCTGCTGGAGAGAGTCCAGAGGAGGCACCAGGATGAGCAGAGGGATGGAGCAGCTCTGCAGGGAGGAAAGGCTGGGAGAGCTGGGATTGTTCAGCCTGGAGAGGAGAAGCTTTGGGGTGACCTCAGTGTGGCCTTGCAGGGCCTGAAGGGGCTGACAGGAAACTGGAGAGAGACTGTTTACAAGGGATGGAGGGACAGGACCCAGGAAATGCGTTCCCACTGATAGAGAGTAGGTTTAGATGGGATATTGGGAAAAATCCTTTCCTGTGAGGGTGGGGAGGCCCTGGCACAGGGTGCCCAGAGAAGCTGTGGCTGCCCCTGGATCCCTGGCAGTGTCCAAGGCCAGGTTGGACACTGGGGCTTGGAGCATCCTGGGACAGTGGAAGGTGTCCCTGCCCATGGCAGGCGTGGCACTGGATGGGCTTTAAGGTCCCTTCCAACCCAAACTGTTCTGGGATTCTGTGATACACTGAGCTGTTTTAGGAATTTTTCAGTAGTGATAATGAACTGGAGGGCAGAGAGGGGTGCATCTTACTTAGGGGGAGAACTGCATGTGTCCTTCTAGGCCCTGCAGTCTGCCAAACTGAGCTATGCTAGCTGGAGGAGCTGCTTTCAGCTTAGGATGTTCTGTCTGTTATCCCTTAAACAAGAAAAATGAGGACGCTTTAATCACTCTCATCATACAGATCATGGACATGCATGTTGAGTGTTTGATCTTCTGCTTATATTTAGAACAAATTGCTCAGCTTTCTGTGCTTTGAGAAAAAGGAAATGACAATTTACTGTATAAATGGAGAGTTAATTAACCTGATCTAATCAGTAGTTGTATCAACTCATTTATGAGCAGCTTTCAGGCAGCTGACACTGCAGCAGGTTTGATGCTCACAGAGCCTGTTTGCCATTGCAGGTACATGTCAACTCTGTATTCCCACCCGGATTTCCCAGCCAAGGGCCCAAAGGAGATCAATGAGGAGCTGATGCACTCGGTGAGCCACAACCCCCTGCTGCTGCTCACCCCGCAGAAGGTCAAGCGCTACATCGAGGCTCTGTGGAACAAGAAGAGCTCGGGGCAGCCCGTCACCTTCACAGACATCTTCGGGATGCTCATAGGGGAGACACTCATCCACGATGTGAGTGCTCAGCTTCTCTTGCTGTTAAAGCTGTCAAACTCTTACCTAATTCCCACTGTTACTATTTTTTTTTTAATTACCTTAGCGACATTTAACAAAGCAAACAGCATTTGCTTAAAGAAGTACTTGAAAGATCCCCTCGTTTTTTTGAGAAAAGGGACAACAAGAGAGCTTCATACTGTTCTATTTTATTATTGAAAATTCCTAATTGGCTGAATCAGGCACACAGACTTCCAGTTCAGATGAATCAGGTGAGCAGCAGCTGGATTCGATCTTGTGGCGAGATTGAAATGTGTTAATAGATTTGCAGATGTGTTTTATACACTTCTGTCTCTCATGACTGTACACTGATAGTGGGTTTTAAACAATTTAAAACATTGAAAAAGAGGCAACACAGCCTTTAGTGGCAGATGTATAGAATTCTGATGCTGAAGGGCTGTTAATGATTGTGTGGGGTTCATTAAAAGTCCCTGTTTACCAAGGGATGAAACCAATGCACAGATGTTTAGTTTAAATCAGAACCTGACACATCAGTGAAAAATGGAACTCAGGCTGTTGGTTATTTACAGATAACACTCATCTCAGTGCTATTGCATCATAATGACTTCAGCCTTTCTTTGATTGCAGGCTCCAAAATACTTTTCAGGGGACATGCAGGTGGTTAGCAAATAGAAAAGCCTCCTCATAGTGCATTTGGTGTTCTTAGTTATATTGTGGCTGACTTTTCAGAAACAGCCCAGGTTGAAAAACATTACCTAATTCTACCTATGAGGTTTTTCCTTTATTTCATCTTTCACAGTAAGGAAAGGAAAGTCCTGGCTTTGTCCAGCAGTGCTGTTTGGTTTTTGGCCATGTCCCTTTGGCTTGTGGAACATGTGCTTGTTTCCTCTTCCTGCCTCCCACTCCTTCCTTCCTGAATTATGCAGATAAAAAGGCACTCAGGCAGATAACTTCCTTTTACCAATTCTTCTGGTTTTCATGGAAGTAACTGAATTTGTCCACTTCTCTTCCCAAATTTCAGAGAAAGGAGTCTCTCAAACCTTTATATAAAATAAAAATCTGTGGTACTTTTATGTATAAATATGAGCAGGGCTTTACAGGATGTGTTTGGGACCGATGTCTTTCTTTCCCTGCAGAGGATGGACACCACTCTGAGCAACATGAAAGAGAAGGTCAATAATGCCCAGTGTGCTCTGCCACTCTTCACCTGCCTGCACGTCAAACCAGATGTCTCAGAGCTGATGTTTGCAGGTGTGTTCCCAATCTGTGTTGAGTCACTTGTGGCAAGGAGAGAGGTGTGTGGCTGACTAAAAACCACTTTTTTTTAATTAATGCACCTGAGACTAATTGCATCTCACTTCTGGGAATCTGACAGCAGAGTTAGATAAGGAGAAGTTACTCAGGGATAGGTGATCACATACTCAGGTCAGAGTGCCAAGCCAAAGAGGAACCTGGTGACTCCAACAGGGAAAAGCTGCTTAAAGTAGTGTATCAAACAGGGAAAGGAGAATGTCCTCAGTCACCTTCTCTTCCAGAGAAGGATGAAATCAACAGGTAGACTCGATGATCTTAGAGGCCCTTACCAACTTTAATGACTCAGTGATTAAAATTGGACAAACAAATTAGATGTAATGCCTCTTTTTCACTTTTTGCTCAGTAAGAAGTGCTGTTGGTAACAGAAAAAAACCCTCTGGTAACTTCAGTTGAGAGTGGGTCCAGTTGTGGAAGATGCTACACAAAGATAAGGAGGTGTGCATCTATGTATAGTTACATGCGGACAGAAAGGGAAGTGCCAGGTGGTTTGCCCCAGGTCTGCACGTCACTGTGTTTCCTAAAACAGTTGTTTGGAGAAGTTGCTGTCAAAGCTTTGGTTGGAATGGAAAATGAGGTTGTAAATTAGGCTAAACATTTCATGGGAAAACGTGTCTTTAGCTTTGCTGCTTAGGAAACTGATACCTTTTTGGTTGAAAATAGGACTGTTTCAGGTTTTAGATGAACTTCTGTTTTTCAGTAAATTTTATTTGGGTTTACTGTTTTAAAACCAAAATTATTTTTAGTTAATAATGTCTTTTTCTAAGCAAGACCAGAAGCACTGAAGGCCTTACTTTGCTCTAAAAAAAGGTATTCCCTGTGCCAGTGAATTTTGGGGTTGCTTTTTGAGGCTGTCATCTCTCTGTTTTAAGCGTTATTCCTCCTTTGAGCTATTCCTGATGTGAGAGATACAGTAAGTTTTGAACAGAAGTATTTACACTTCCTAATTTACATTGGTTTTTAAGGCAGAGATTTTGTTTCCCTGAGCAGAATTTGGGATTTGAGAAATCTCTTGAGTGCAAATGAAAGCTGAAGGTGGAATAACACAAATTAGTTCTAATTCTCAGTTCAGCTTTCTGTGATCCTGGTTCTGAATACATATCTGCCAATTCATGTTTCTACAGCTAAAAGGAAATATGGAATTCCTGGACTGGGTCTTCAAAGGAATTTCCTTCTGCTCCAGCAAATGTGAAGATTTGTGGGTGATTTATTTGGAAAATAGGATGTTGTATTTGACTTAGTTCAGATAAGCGTTACCCTGTGAAATGAAACTCCCAGCAGTTGTGATTAAATCTTTCCTTTTCAGGACAAGTGTTCAGCTTCTGCTCCACACGTCAGCAGGAATATCCTGGGGGTGGATGGCATTCTGTGACATGTGGGGATTTTTCAAAGCTGTCTCTTTTGCCTTTCTCTTTCAGAATTACTTCTGATTTGTTTAGAGTCAAATCAATCCCTGCTAAAAATAGGGAAGGTGAAATAGATGAATGGGTGAAATGCTAAAAATGTAAGATATGTTTTGTTTGGTTTTTGCTCCCCTTTTGAACTGAATTCTATGATGGAAGCAACTCCACTGGTATCAAAGAAAGTCTTCCCAAGTCAACTGAGATCCATTTTCAAAGCCCCACATCAATAGAATGCAAATCACTTCTGAGATTTTCTGCTAAGATCAGAAAATGCAATTGAACATTTTATTCCATATTTTTCTTGAGCTCACTGTTCAATAAAATGAACTTTTAAAGATGTGTTTGGCAATATTTTAATTGATAAGTTTACCAGCTGCCTCTCAGCTTTGCCTTTTGATATTGGATTCCTCCAGAAACTTTAGGTTTGGGTGGAATCCAAATGCCTCTCCTAGAATATTCCACAACCCTTGGGATATTCAGTGATTGTTTTTGTGCCACCTCTGTCACTGCTCTCCATATTTTTGGTGGAATTGCAGTGAAGGAAAAGCAGCTTGGAGCTTAGACCCACATGTGACAGGGAATCGTTTTGATGCAGGGGATAAAAATCAGATGTCACTGTGTGTTCCTCATTTGTGATCTCTCCTTTTATACCTCTGGTTTTCCAACCTGATTCTATTCACCAAAGTTTATTGTGATAAGAGAGAATGAGGATTCTTTCCCTGCTGAGACATCACTGACCTTCTTTTGATATTCCTGGTGGTTATTTGGCTTCCCATTTCACTAAAATTTCGTTGCTTGGAGAAAGGTTTCGTTCACTTCTGTGTTTTCCTCCTCTGTTTCTATTCAGGGTGAGATTTATGACTGAGCACAGTTTTGTTTCTGCCTTTGCAGACTGGGTGGAATTCAGTCCATATGAGATTGGAATGGCCAAGTATGGCACTTTCATGTCTCCTGATTTGTTTGGAAGCAAGTTTTTTATGGGGACAGTGGTGAAGAAATATAACGAAAATCCCTTGCATTTCCTGATGGGTGAGTATGTGACAGAAAGTGGCTTAAAAATAAAAGCAATTTCAGTAGTTCATGAACTTTTAAATTCTGTCACAGAAAATGTAAGACAAGAAGTGGAGCTCTCAGTTTGTTGGAAGATATTTATTTGAAAGATTTCACAGATATGGATAGGCATTGTTTGTTTCTTCTTTCCACGATTTTTTGTTCTGATTTGAACATTGAGTTTATGACTTGGCATGCTCCAAACTCAGAGGTGTGTTCAGAGAGCAACCAACTGCTTAAGTAGTGCTTCTTAAGATATGTGGGGTTTATATTCCTTCTGCCAAGCACCATTCATTGTTTATTTTTTCTCTTTCAGGTGTCTGGGGCAGTGCATTTTCAATATTATTTAACAGAGTCCTTGGTGTCTCCAATTCTCAGAATAAAGGGCCCACCATGGAAGAAGAATTAGGTAATATTAGTAAATAATTCCACTATCCTGAGCAATTACTAGCAAGGTTCTCCCTCTGTGGAAGGATGGCACTGCTGGTAGTCATTTAAGAATGTGGAATTAATTACTTTCAATTGCTGGCATTGCTGGATGCTGCTGAGGTAGGAAAAGAGCATTGGGAGTGTTCTTTCCTTTCTTTCACTTTTGTTTCTGGTGAGTCAGAGCTGCTGAAAGTCACATGCATATATCCAGCTCTTTTCTGGAAGTTTATAGAATCCTCTCTTTGTGTTGTTACGATTTTTGGAGAGCAGAAGCTGACAAGTATTTGGTAGTTCCTGGTGTAGTCTCTTGACACTGGGCTGTTACTGAAGGGATTAGCAAAATGCACTGAAACTTTCTCATCTCTGGGTTGTTAGATTGCTCCATTCTAACCACAGCCTGGTGGTGTCTGGTCCTTGGCTTGCAAATGGAATGGTTTTGGTTTCACTCCTGGCACAAAAATGGCAAGATGACTGTAAAGAGTTGTGGCTTTGTTTGGGTGGACTTTATCGAGTTTTATTTGAGGGTGGAGTTAATGATGGCGGCTTTTTACACTTTTGTTGCCTATTCAGAAGGCAACATGACAGGGGAAGATCTGACCAATAAATAAATTGTCCTAGACAGCCAGATCTTTCTGAAGAGCAAGAAGAGAAAATGTAGGTTGAGATAATTTTAAAATAAGAACCTCTGTCTGCCTCTGCCTCCTAATGGATGGAATTCAGTTGCTTGATAATCTCTGATTTATGGATGAGAATGAGACCTCCAGGTTCCTATTTCTGATGCCCCTTGTGAGTGCTAACACCTCCTCGTGGAGGATCCCTGTCAATAAATGTGATCATGGAAAGGTCTGCTTTTGAAAGATAATGAGAGACACATCTGTGACTCATTTCACGTATCATTTGAAAAATATTCTTTGAAGTGGGATCAGATGAGAAATTATTCATGTGGCTTGAACCCCAGTCTGTGACCAGAGCTGGAGGTGTCCCAGTGCCACCTTGGCACCACAGTAACATTTTCCTAGGAGAGGACAGAAGCTAAACATCTACATCTTAATGAGGGTGAATGAAGTGTGTCAGCTGTGTGGTGCAGAGGGGAGTGGGAGGTACTGCTTTAGGGTTACATTTTATTTTCCAGCCCAGAAATTTCAGGCTAAAGCCAATATCTGCTGCTCACATTCTAATGTCCACAGCAGACCCAGTCTCTTCAGCTGTATTTTCTATTACAGAGACTATGACAATTTTATGACTCAGATTGTTTTCAAATTCTTAGCCGTTCTGCCAGTTAAACCCCAGCAGTTTAAAGGAATTTCTATTTCTTTCAACAGAAAATATTAGGCTAAAGCACCTTGTAAGCAACGACAGCTCAGACAGTGAAGATGAATCACAGCATCCAAAAGGTAAGGAAATGCTTAGATTTCATTTCATCATTTCCTTTTTCCATCAGCTTTTGTGTGGCCCAGCAAAATAGAGAACAAGAGACCCCAGGAGGTTCTGGGCTTGACTTCATATCCCCTGCTCAAGCTGATCATCAGGTGATTCTCTCACACACATCTGGAATTCCACTACACCCAAAAATGTGATTTGCTGGGCCAGGGCTCTCCAGAAATTTGTTTCCAGCAAGCTGCTGAGTTCAGAGGCACCTTGGAATTGCTGCCAGCCCCTCAAACCAACACTATCCGTTGTTTTTAAGGGTTTCCTGATCAAATATTTGCCTGAGAATGCTTTAATGTGTGTTTCCAGCATTCACAGGTGTCTTCCAGCACCTTTACAAATGACATCTGATACAGGAAATTCCTCGTGCTTGGCACAGTGTTTGTAACAATGCCCAAATGCAGGCTCCCAGAAGAGGCACAACCACAAAGGGAATGTTGGGCAGTGGGAAGAAAAGATCCTGTTGACAATTATATCTAAGTGCCTAAAGCACCTGGAGGTTTCTGGGGTCTTAGTCAGCTTTCTATATTTGATGATATTTTTGGGGACAAGAGTGATTGTCACCTGCAAAAACCTGGTTTTATCTTTAACAAGTGGAGCAAAGATGGGAATGCAGCTGTTTGTGATCTCAGGATCTGCAGAAGAAAAGAAGATCCTATATGGTGAGACAGGGAATGATGTCACTAGTTCAGCTCAGTGATTGCTCCTTCAAGTCTCCTTATGTGTAAAATCGTAGGTGGTACCAGGTTTTGTGGTTATTTGTGGATTTCCTGTTTAAACACTACAGCCAGCACCAAACACATTTCTCTCCTCGTTTGTAGCCATAGTGAACAACCAACAAACCTGGGATTGCAAACACTTGGAAATCCCTCTCGCTTCCATAGAATGTTGCTGGACAGATGTTGGACTTCTTTGATGTTTGTTTTCTCTCTACTTATATAAAACTCAGCTCCTTTAAAGCCTGGGTTAAAGAGGCAAGTTTAAAAGCTGGATTTAAAGTATCAGGCTTGAGCCTGAATTATTTTCTTATCCAAAACACCCCAAAAAGTCACGTTTTGACAGGTGAATGAATGCAGGGTGGTGCCAGTCCAGGTCATTTTTACTGCGAGCTCCAACTGCAGACATCTAAGTCTGGATCCCTCATTGTACTCTTTAGTTAATTAAAGCCAGATATTAATTGTTGTCTGTGTTGTACTGAAAGGATATTTTCAGGTATTTTAGAATTTCCATGCTACAGCTTTATCCTTTATGCAGACTAACTCTGCTTTCCTGAGGAAAGCTGGATTTCTAGCAGGCAGGAAAGATGGAGAAGGCTGTCAGTGCACATCCAGCTGAATTTATGTCTACATCAGGTATGGATCTTATCAGCTCAGGTCTGTCCCTGAGCCCAGCAGAGCTTACAGAGAAAGCCCTCAGACTAATTAAGTCTTGCTCAGCTCATCTAACATTCCCAGTCTGTTTTCCTGATGGACACATCCACACTACTGTAGTGCAGATGAAAGGTTTCACTGGCCTATGAAGTTGAAAGGATGGATTTGCTGCACTCCTGTGAAATCATGGCAGCAAAGCTCCATCATCCAGCCCCCGACTTGCTGAAAGAAGTTTATTTTTATAGGTCCTTTATGTTATAGCCCCTGAAATGCTGGGGTTACACTTGCTGTGTTTAAATACCACTGCTGGGTGTCTCCCTCTCTGTGCAGGCACTGAGGCGAAGCAGGAGTGGCAGGAGAGGCTGCAGGAGAGCAGCCAGGAGAGCTGGGTGCAGCGCATGCTGATGGCCCTGGTGGGGGACAGCGCCCTGTTCAACACGCGCGAGGGCCGCGCTGGCAAGGTGCACAACTTCATGCTGGGGCTCAACCTCAACAGCTGCTACCCCCTGTCCCCGCTGGCAGAGCTGCTCACCCAGGAGTCCCTGGAGGAGGAGGAGCCGGCAGCAGTGGCAGGTCAGTTCCCAGAACACCGGTGTTGTCTGTGTTTATTGGTAAAGCCAGAGGCAGTGAGCTCCCGGCGAGGTGGCATCACACCAGGAGGGTCACAGCAGCCCTGTGCGGATTGTCCAGCAGCAGAGCTTGTGAGGGGACTGGGAGGCTCCAAGGGCACCACACAGTGACTTCTGTCTGCCCCCTGCTTTGTCTCCTGGCACAGCGTGTGGAACGGCCACTGGAAGGGACAGTGGCTCTTGGTTTGGCAAAGGGGCCCAAACTGCTTTTGTGTATGGTGCCCTTTGTTACATCAACCTTCTCACTCTCTTGCCCTTCTCCAAAGGGTGTCCAGGTTGTTCCTTGGCTCTTATTGATGCTAAGCCTGCTGGTGGAAATAAAACCTTTGCTTGTTCTGTTGCAAAACCTTTGTAGCTCATCTGCTCTCTTTGTCTTCTGAAAAACCCCTGGAGGCAGCACACTTCTTCACTTGTAAGATCACAGAATCATTGAATTTTGGACGGGACCCACCAGGATCATCCAGTCCAGCCCCTGTCCCTGCCCAGACCCCCCAACAATCCCCCCTGTGCATCCCTGGGGCAGTGTCCAAACGCTCCTGGAGCTCTGGCAGCCTCGGGGCCGTGCCCATTCCCTGGGGAGCCTGGGCAGTGCCCAGCACCCTCTGGGGGAAGAACCTTGCCCTGATCTCCAGCCTGACCCTGCCCTGGCACAGCTCACGGATCCTTACTTTGCTGACACCGTGTTCTCCTCAGTGTGGATGCATCTGACAAACCACTCCCATTCCAGGGTGCCTGATGTGCAGGTGCATCCACATTTCATGTTGGCTTAAGCAAGAATGCAGATGGAGGATAAGAATTTCAAAAAAATACGGATTTTCAAAAGAAGTTCAAAGTCTTCCCCCACTCTGTGAGGGATATGGTGTGTGGGACAGTAGCTGTGAAAAATAATTGTGTTTGATTAGGATTTTGAAGCCTTTGCCATAGACAGTGTTCACTGCAATCAGCTCAGTGAAAGGCAATTAATTTCGTGATGTTCTTCTGGCACTGGCACTGTCCAAGGCCAGGCTGGATGGGGCTTGGAGTAACCTGGGATAGTGGAAGGTGTCCCTGCCCCATGGCAGGGGGTGGCACTGGGTGATCTTCAAGGTCCCTTCCAACCCAAACCATTCCATGATTCTGTGATCCATCAAGCAACGAACAACTACACCTCTCTGAAGGGGGTGTTCCTTCCATGCTGTTCCTCCCAGCACAGCCCTACCAACCATCCCTGGTGACAGCAACATTCTCCTCAGCCCTCATTTCCTATTCAGGGGAAGGAGATTGTCCCAACTGCTCATTAAGCAACAGTAAATACCAGATGTCATTTAAAAGCTTAAGTAGCAGCCGTGCTCTAATGTGTATTTGTTAATGTAACAAATCCCTTGCAGGGCTTGAAGAGTAATTGCCATCTGGACTCCACTTTCTAAATATTTCTGTCATCTCAGAGGTGTTTACAGCTGGGTAGTCTTAATATTTATAGTACTTGGAAAAGAGGCAGGAAAGTGGGTAGGAATTTTATGGTTGGAAAAAATGACAGTTGATGAGAATTTTGCATAATTAAGACACGTGGATAGTCTTCAGAATCAACTATCAACTTCCTGGGATTTGATTTCAATGGAAATAAAATGCTGGTTTGACAGAACTCTGCACCTCTGACACAATTGCTTTGGAGTGCCTGTAGTTTCTCAGGGTTAAAATGGGAAAAGTTTGACGTGACTGCAGTTTTTTGCTGTTAGCTGAAGCCCACGCTCATAAACCTGCAGCAACAACTCAGATCTGACAGCTGTGAGTGGTTGCAATATTATAGTCAAGAGCAGTTAAAAACCCCTTGAAACGTCAGTAGTTAATATAAAATGCAATCATTTGGTAGTGTGATGAGTGTATCCACATTTTAATGCTGTAAATTTTTGTAATAAATGGAAGAGCAGATAGAAAGGGGACTTTGGTGTAAAATTTAAATCCTTCGATTACCGTGGCACTGGATGCATTTAAGCTGTGCGTATTTATTCCTGGCACTGGCAGTTTACCTGCCAGCTTGAATGCAGAGAGAAGTCTGTATTGCTTTTAAGACTTACTCTCCTTTATTGCCACACACTCCAAAGGAGAAATAAGGGAATCAAAAAGGATATCAATAATACTTTCCATTTCCAGTTGTCCCAAACCCTCTGCAGAGGATGAACTGTGGCTGACCTAAGGCAATCTTACAGTCATTACTGAGGATTGAATTTAGGGTCTGCAGTGCCTGCAGCAGAGATCCCAGCTGCTTGCTCTGGAAGTAAAACCCTTGGCTTTGCTTTTCCACAGATTCTGTTTGTGGAAATAATGCTGAGCCTTTTCTTATTTCATCAGGAATGATTTCATTGTGAACTCAGAGTTGTTCTGTTTCTTTCCTTGATGTTACAACACACCAGAATTATTTGAGAAAATGCCAACATAACATAACAATGGGGAAAAATAACCCGTAATCTCTGCTTCCTTATTTCAGTATTTATGGAAACTGTTGTAGTAGACGGACGTCAGTAGCAAATGCCCTTCTCATGTCCCCTCCTTCCACTGGAGCTGCCATCTGTGGCAGATTTGGTTTCTAGGAAATGCCCTCCTTATGATTTCCAAACAAATCTCTGTCTGTGTATCCCATTTCTGGAAAGCTGGCAGGGCTGGGCTGGCTAAACATGGAGCTGGGCTGGTAAACACAGACCCACAGAGTTGTTGAGGCTGGAAAAGACCTCTGAGATCATCAAGTCCAACCATCAACCCAGCACTGCCACTAAACCCTGTCCCCAAGTGCCACATCCTCACATTTTCTCCCAGTTTGCTGTTTGATGGACTGAAAGGTGCTGGTAATAGGGATGCATCTTTCCTAAAAGGCTGCAAATTCATGTCCCAGGTTCTGGGATTCTGTGAAGACTGTGACTACTGAATCCATTTATATGGTTGTTATAAATTTATTGATGACATTAAGATGTTTTCTCCTTTAAAATATAATAAGAGAATTTTGATAAATTTGATTTTAGAGTCATGAGGGCTGTAAGCACTAGGATCCATCTCGTTCTTCAGTGTTGGGAGGAAGTTTGTGTGGCAGAAACACACTCCCATCACAAACACTGTTACAGCTGATGCTGTCCTTGGTTAAAGAATCTTTCAAATTCCATTTTTATAACATAAGAATAAGCACAACTTGAACATAAATATTTTTACAATTCCTTAGAAGTTGTGGTGAGAACAAGGGTTAAATTATGTTTGACATGTTATCTTTAAACAAGAACAGGAAACCAGATTGGTTTACTTGTGCGAAAGGGAAATGTCAGTGTATTTTTTTACCATTTTTAGAAAAATTGTGATGAATTTGATAAATACCAATATACTTTCATTGATTTATGCTAATTCATGATTATGAAATACACCTGGTTCTAAAATAGGTTTATAAGCACACTTAGCCCTTTACCAACAGGCAATGATTTTAAAGTGTTCTCTCCTTTAGAAATCAAGGCAAGTAATAGGAAAATGTTGCCTCATTTGTTAGAAAAGGGTTCTCTAATAAATAACAACAAAAATAAAAAGTGAAAGCATCTATTTTAAGATTTTGTTTGGTGCTCAAAACATGCTGCTCCTGAAATGACAGGGACAAGAGTTAGAATTATTTTTGATGGATTTCCTTTCCTTCAAAAATACCCTTTTTTTCAGATTACTACCATTGTCAATAAGTAGGTGCCAGGAAATTCAATTATAGCAGAAATAATTATATTTTTCTATCCAGCATTCGTTAGATTACACTGCCCTCTACAGATATGAGCTTTAGATTTTTGTTAAAAAGCAAAACCATGCGCTGGAAATATTTGTAAGGTCTGGAACAAGAAAAGACTGTCAGGAGAAAAGTTTTAAGTACAGCAGGGATAGTTTAGTAGTGTCCAGAGACCTTCATTTTCTAGTACCCAGAGCCCTGGATAAGTGTGAAGACACCCAGGGAAAATGGATTGGTTTTTCCTGAGCCGCACTCAAGGGAATGTTGGGGTTAGAGGGAAACATCATCAGGTTGGGCTTTGAGGGGAGAGTGGTGGATACCACACTGGGACAGCACCAGCAGTGAGTGGCTGGCAGGGAATTCTGTCCAGTACCCAAATTACGGATATGGGTCACTCTTTCTCTTTGTTCCTGGTGGAGTGGTGAGTGTGAGGTCATCAGGTCTGGGGCAGGTTGGAAAACAAGACCTGATGGTCCCGATTTAATGGGCAGAAGCAGACGCAGACAAGTGCCACAGGAGGGCAGAGCCACGTCGAGGCTTTTGGGGCAAATCTGGGAGAGCTGGGAAGGACGTGGGGTCGGGAGGGATCCTGGGGGAATAGGTTTGGGCAGGGGTTGTAGGACACTGAGGGGATCACAGAATACTAGGGTTGGAAGATCTCTGGAGATCACCCAGCCCAACCCCCTGCCCAGGCAGGGTCACCCAGAGCAGGTGACACGGGGACACGTCCAGGGGGGTTTGGGATGTCTCCAGAGAGGGAGACTCCACGCCCTCCCTGGGCAGCTGTTCCAGGGCTCTGCACCCTCCAAGGAAAGAAGTTCTTTCTCATGTTGAGGTGGAACTTGTTGTGTTTCAGTTTATGGCCCTTTCTCCTCATCGTGTCACTGGAACCAATGAACAGAGTCTGGGACCATCCTCTGACATCCCCAGAGGTCTTTTAACATCCCATAAACTTTTTCCTTTGTGTGTGGATTGTTTGGAGTGATGGAGTGAAGGTGGGAGGGCTGGGATCAAACCCTGGGCATTTGTCCCTTTGGGTTTTGCCTCAAGCCACCTCTGGGTCTGCCTTGTGCAGTTGGCCTCCTGAGGGCCCTTCCAGTTCTGGCTTCTCACCTCATTCTCCAGTTTTTAAGAGTTTTAGTTGCACTTGAGTCCATGGTGTGTTTAACTGGAATATCCTGTGCAGTTCAAATTCCATGCTGTCTCCAGAACTTAGGGAGACACTGGAAAGCCCATCAGAACCTCAGTTCTTAACTCAGGTGTCCCTGCTTGGTTTTTCCTGTGTTCCGTGCAGATCCTGACGAGTTTGAGAGGATCTACGAGCCCCTGGATGTGAAGAGCAAGAAGATCCACATTGTGGACAGTGGGCTGACCTTTAACCTGCCCTACCCACTCATCCTAAGGCCCCAGAGAGGTGTGGATCTCATCATCTCCTTTGACTTCTCAGCCAGGCCAAGTGATTCCAGTCCTCCTTTCAAAGTAAGTGACCAGGCCCTTCCCTTCCTGGCTTCAGGAGTTTGAGTTCTATTCCACATGGTCCCAGAAGCCCTTGGTGCTGTTGTATCTACAGCTTTGGAATATTTGTTTCCATGTCAAGGCAGAATATTGCCTTGTGCCTCAGTTCCTGTTTGCATGCCTTCCATGAGGCACAAAGAGGGAAAATGAAATTCTTTTAAAGCAGGAGCTCGGTTGTTTGTATGGAAGTTTTGCTTTGGCATTGATTGCAGAGTTTTATTTTCTGTCAGAATTAAACAATTAAGTCATTTTCCCTGCCATACTCTCCCTCTGCCCAGATGCTCTCCTCTGTGTGCTGTGATGTAAATGGATGGTTTTGTGTCATCATCTTGCAGAAATGCATCATCTCAGGATTACTAAATAAAAAACCTTTTGGGAGCAGGGCTAACTGTTCATTTACATCTCACCAGGAGAATCCCAGCACTGGTTTAAGTGGGACTCTTAAATCCATCCAGGCCAGAGCAAAACAACAACAGGAAAACAGGGACTAAGTGCCATGGCTGTTTCCTGCAGCAGGTGTGGAGGGCTCAGCTGTCAGTCTGTCCAACCTGCACATCCACACAGCTCCAGCTGCTCCCAAAGCCTTTCCATGGATCATTTTGGTAACTGCTGCAGAAAAACCAGCACTTCAGAGACCACTGTGGGGTTCTCACTTTGTGCTGTGGTTTAGTGGGCATGGTAGGATTTGGTTGATCTGTGTGATCTTGGAGGTCTTTTCCAACATTAATGATTCTACCATTCTCAAAAAAGAGGCATTATTTATTTCAAACCCAAATGGATTTTTAAAATCATTTTTAAGGGAACTCAGAAAACATTCCTGTTTGAGAAACAACTGGCATTCCTTGTTGCTTTGTAGCAACAAATTTCAGTTAGAACAGAGAATTCTTTTCCTTTGGCTGCTATGGAGTGACAAAACCCCCAGACAACATTAGGAAATAACAGCAGTAGCAAACTGAGCTTGAGATCAGTGCTGCCAACTGCAAAGACAAATTTCAGGAGAATAAAAAGAAGAAATTCCTGTAATCTCTAGGTCTCTTGGCGCTGCTGGGGAGAATAGAGCACTTAGAAGACTTCCTAGTGATTGAGATCCTTTGTTTTTCATAAAATGACTGAATCCCAGAGTATGTTTCTTCCTTTAATATTCTATTTGCATAAGACTATATCTCCTTTTTTTGTCGTGTTTGCCCCAGCAGCTGAATTTGCTGACAGCACTGCCATTGCCTCTGAAACATCTTTTTCCTCCCTTTTTTAACATTCCACATGTGGAGTCCGTGCAAAAGGCTGTGTGTGGTCACCCCTGCTACTCTTAGCATTCTGTCTTTGTCAACTGCAATTATCTGGGTTGTTTTGGGGATCATGGAGAGATTAATTAGCACTCAGGTGGCATCCTGAAGGTTTTTCTCTAAACTGTCATTTTAAAAAGGCAAAAAATTCCTTGACATGATAAAAAATGGTGGGAAAATTAGATAGTGCCTCGGGTTTTCCAGAAGCCTCTGTTGAAGGGAATGGCCCATTGTTTCTGAAGCACAAGTAGGTGTGTGCTGAGGCAGACACAGCTGTGTTCCTGAGGCAGAGGACAGGAACAGGAACCAGTTCTGTCCCATTGGTGCATTGCAAAGAGCAAATGCCACTTCAGGAGTGGGCCTGTATCTATGGTAGCACTCTAATATTTTACTCCAGTGGGGAAATCAGCCAGCTGAACTCAATGACTCGAGCCTTGGTTTATCATTTTACACCCACTATCTCTTAATCTCTTGCGTATCCAAAACAGTCGCCCAAGGAAGGGTCCTATTTCATTGAAAACCAAGATTAAAGATGTTGACCTTCCCTCTCCTCCCTCTCACACACCCTCATTGCATGCTTTTGAGTCATTATTTACAAATTATCCTGTTTACTGAGTTGTCATGAGGAAAAAGAAGCCTGTTTTCCAGAGCTCTTCACTCGGTGTGCTTTGAGAGGCCGCTGTGTGCAGGGATTGACTCTGAGTACAACAGTGAGTGCCCAGTGTTTAGGAACTCTCAGTGGTTTCCACAGCACTGCTACTCCTGCGCAAAGTAAAATTATGGATGGCTTTTCCCGCGCTGTCAGCTCTGTACATTCACCCCCAGGTTTCTGGGGCAGACCAGATTCCTTCCTGTGACTCATGGCAGGTGGTGGAGCCGGGGCAGGGTGGGTGAGGTGCTCAGTGTCTCCTGCTGGGTCATCTGTGCTGAGATGGACTTGATTAGTCCTGAGAACCACAGGGTGGTTTGGGCTGGAAGGGACATTAACCTCATCCCACCCCTGCCATGGGCAGGGACATTTCCCCTGTCCCAGGCTGCTCCAAGCCCCAGTGTCCAACCTGGCCTTGGACACTTCCAGGGATCCAGGGGCAGCCACAGCTTCTCTGGGCACCCTGTGCCAGGACCTCCCCACCCTCACAGGGAACAAACAATTCCTTCCAATATCCCACCTATCCCTACCCTCTGGCAGTGGGAAGCTATTTCCCCTTGTGCTGTCCCTCCATCCCTTGTAAACAGTCTCTCTCCATGGTTCCTGCAGCTCCTTCAGGCCCTGCAAGGCCACAGTGAGGTCACCCCAAAGCTTCTCCTCTCCAGGCTGAACAATCCCAGCTCTCCCAGCCTTTCCTCCCAGCAGAGCTGCTCCATCCCTCTGCTCCTCCTGGTTCCTCCTCTGGACTCCCTCCATGTCCTTCCTGTGTTGGAGACTTAATAATTTATGAATTACTTGAACCACCCCACATGATCCCTGTCCCTGCAAACCTCCTCATTTTGCAGTGGAGGCTTTTATGAACCTGAGTCTTCCTTCTCTTTCCAGGAAATCCTGCTGGCTGAAAAATGGGCCAAAATGAACAAGCTTCCTTTCCCCAAGATAGACCCCAATGTGTTTGACCGGGAGGGCATGAAGGAGTGCTACGTTTTCAAACCAAAGGACACCTCTTCGGAGAAGGACTGTCCAACCATCATCCACTTCGTGCTGGCCAACATCGACTTCAGGAAGTACAAAGCTCCAGGTGAGCTCACAATTCCTGATGCTGAATCCGTCTGTTCCTCTGGAATCACTTGGTGGTTATGTACTAGGAATGTTTTGTCTCTGAAACAACTCTTGAGCTCTGTCTGCAGTCCTTAGGGAATTCAAAGGAGCCATTAAAAATCAGGTAATAAATCCTGAGCCCTAACATTTAGATGGAATTTTTATATTTGTCCTGTGCAGGCGTTCCCAGAGAAACACAGGAAGAAAAGGATTTTGCAGACTTTGATATTTTTGATGATCCAGATACACCTTTCTCTACCTTCAACTTCCAGTATCCCAATGAGGCTTTCAAGAGGCTCCACAACCTCATGGAGTTCAACACCCTCAATAACATGGACGTAAGTGTGGGGGGTTAAAGGGGCTGGATTGTTAAAGGGGGAAGTGGGTGATGTGAGTAAAGCCCTAAATCTGCCCTACAGAAGGCACAGGGCTTTGCCTCAGTGTTTGCCTGATTTTCTCGTTCAGTTCTTGCCTTGATTTCGCCATTTTACCATCCCAAGCCATTCAGGATAAGTGAGCAAAGGGAAATGTGGAAGATGCAGGATTTTATACTCAGGTTTTCTTGTCTAACTGGAAAGTAAAGGACACAGGAAGTTTTCTCTGAAGGAAATTTCTTTATCAGCTAACTCATTGATAATTATTTGTAGTTGATAGTTGGCTACATGACATCGTGACCACAACATCTGTGGAGTGACAGGTGGAATGATCATCCCAGATAAAGATATGGGGAGTTTAATCATTATGGTGAAGAAAACCTGTTACATCAGCCCAAAGGAAATAAAAGTGAAGATTTAATCTTTCTCAATATAATAATTACTTTCTACATCCTTGAAATACAGATTTTCTCAGTGTTTGGATTTACCCTTCTGAGTTTCATTGGGGCTGTTTAAATTCTGTATATTTTTGTGTGACTTCTTTGGTGTAGTGACCCCCCCTCATATTTTTTCTAACCACATTAAAATCAGTGTTTTATACAGTCAAGAAACACTATTTGTAACAGAGCTCATCAATCCCTTTGTTCAGTGATGGAGCAGGGCTAAAAGTGGGAGCAGCAGCTGTTAACAGCAGAAGGGGCTGTTTCTGTGCATTTGGAATGGCTCAAATGTGAGTGTTCCTGCTGGCTGTGTTCCCCTGCAGGTGATCAGGGAGGCGATGATGGAGAGCATCGAGTACAGGAAGCAGAACCCCTCGCGCTGCTCCGTGTCCCTCAGCAGCGTGGAGGCCAGGAGGTTCTTCAACAAGAGCAGCCTCAACAACAACCACACGTAGAGGCTGTGCCCTCCCAGAAGCTGCTTCTGCCTTTGGAACTGGAGTCAAAAGGACTTGAGTGGAGCATCCCTGCTCCTCACGGGGCTGTGCAACACTCCTGAACACGTCTTCTTGGGAATGTTCACGTTCCAATAGTGTTTTGTACTGCTTTTTTAAAAATAAAAACATTTCAGTAGGCTGAGATCCTCATTTTTAAAACTGTGGAACTAGTTGGAGATCATTGGGTTCAGTGTCTTTTTCTTTTCATATAAAATTGTAAACACTGGTTTCTTTTGGGGGGTAATTGATTTTTAATTGATGTAAACTGGGCATAGCTTGAAGGGTAAGATGGAATTAGGAAAAAAAAATTGAAATCCACTTTACTGCTGTTTGAGAATGTCTGTACCACTCAGCAAAAAACTAAACCTCTGATATTTTCTTTTTCTCATTTAATTCTCAAAATGACATTGCTTGAACTCTTGAGCTACTGGCCACCATGTGTTAAATTATTGTCAGTTTGTGTATTTCTGACCAGAATGTTTCTTCATAAATTGACAGTGGTTTTGCATTTGAGCATGATTAAAACAACACATTTCTGCAAAGGGACAGTGGCAACGTTTACTGGGGATTGGTAAAACGTGCCCAGGTAAGAATGTGAAGCCCTAAGGGCTATTTTAAAAAATATATTCTTAGTACTTTGAATAATCAAAGACTGTGCATAGACAGAGATTATTTTAATATTGTCTCAGCCAGTTTTGCTGTAACTCTGCAAATGCACAGAAAATGCAGCTGCACCTCTGAGAACTTTAATTGCTGAAATCTGTAAATCCCTGGGAAGGGAAATAATTACAATGCATTTCTTTTAACAGCCACTGCACCAAAGAGTCATGGAATGCTTGGGAGTGGAAGGGACCTTAAAGTTCATCTCATTCCACCCCCTGCCGTGGGCAGGGACACTTCCCACTAGCCCAGGCTGGTCCAAGTCTACAGGCAAAGTTCTGTGGTTAAATAACATTTCCTGTATTGATCAATAGGTTTTATTTTTGTTTGAGTTAGTGCATGTTTAAAATCAAGAGAGAAAATAAAAGTAACTTATCTTAGTACTGCATAATTTAAACATTTTCCATAAATTCTGGAAAACAGAAAGGAACTGGTACCATTATATTACTGTAATATTTTCTTCTAAATATCATATTTCCTTTTGGTAATGTAATATTTGTATTTTTTATTTTATAATATGTACCTACTCTGTTTCATGGAAGAGTTTTATCGTGCTTTATACAGTTTATATTATCACAGTGTTACCAGATGATAAAAAATAAAACTATATTTGGCACCTGCTGTTTTCAGACAGTTTTATTTTGATAATTTATGGGCTATTTTCAGTTTTTTTGTGAAGAGATGTGGAGCAGCTGGATGATGTGGGGCAGCTCACAAGACTGACAGTGCATGGGATGGGGTTTTGCTGCCTTTAACCTTGGATTCCTTATAAAGCAGGGAAGTTTCTTAGACATTATTAAAAATAATGTGGAAGGAGAATCATAATGCAGGAAAAACCCTCTTCTGACAGTGTGACACCAACCACACAGTTTTCCCATACCTAGAAAGGTAATCCTTTGTTTCTCATTTTCCCTCCCTTTAGTCCAGGTTCTTCTGCTTTGTGTGTACAGTATTTTCTTTTCAACCCAGCGTGTGATCCCTGAGAGGCAGAACAAGGTGGATTTAGAAAATTAATGATTTCAGACTTCAGACGTTACTGTTGGGGTAGCACATGGAAGATCCTTCATGCCTGAAGGACATGGAAGTGCCACCCTGCAGGTCTGGTGGTGAGGCCTTAGGGGTGAGCTCAGTTCCTGCAAAACGGCTCTGGTGGGCCCTTGGAAACAGCTCTGGTGGGCTCTGGAAAATGGCTCTGGAGGGCCCTGGAGAACAGCTCTGGTGGGCTCTGGAAAGCAGCTCTGGTGGGCCATGGAAAATGGCTATTGTGGGTCCTAGAAAACAGCTCTGGTGTGCTCTGAAGAACAGCTCTGGTGGGCCCTGGAGAACAGCTCTGGTGTGCTCTGGAGAACGGCTCTGGTGGGCCCTGGAGAACAGCTCTGGTGGGCCCAGGGACACCCGGCACCGAGCCTGGCCCTGAGCTTCTCTTCCTTGGGACCTTGGGGCAGGCTCCAGTGCCAGCACGGGCATTGGAAATCTCTGCCTGCTGTTTTCTTCAGCAGCAGAAGCCAATGCTCAGACTAAATCCCACTGACCCGGGAAGCATTGGAGCTCCGGAGTGGTGACCTCGGCGTGTTTGTGTCGGTGAGAAGGAAATGCCTTTGGCAGGGAATGGGGCTGCAGCCAAAGCTCTTTCCCGTTCCCCTGGGCACGTTTTGTCTGTGGGATGAAGCCTGAGCACTCAGCGTGAGGGGTCACCTGCAGAGCTGTTCCTGCAGAGCACACAGAGCTGCTTTTCCAGGAGTGGATGTGGGATCAAACGCTGGAGCCGGTTGTGCAACCACTTGTGTTGACACACCAGGGTTTGCTCTGGTGCTCGCTGGAAGCAAAGCCGAGCAGACGTTTCCTGGAGCTGTAAATTCTCCCCTCACTGCCTGCTGGCACCTGGCATGGACAGGTTTGTGTGGGGATGTGACTCAGCCAGGAGGTGACCCAGGGCCCTTCTCAGGGGCTGTGAGGGTTCCCAGGAATTCGCCATGGCAACACAAACACAGCACTGCTGTGCACGCGAGGAGCAGGCTCTGGGCACGGCAAGGACACGGCGACTCCTTAACCTCTAGACAAACCACAGGACTGGGTCCAACAGGAACAGGAATTCCTTATGTGGCTATTTAACTCATGGGTGCCAAGCCCTACAAACTGGAAATTAGGCATCAAAGGCCAAGCCCAAAGACTTGTTAGGTTTTGTTAGGAGATATTTGGGAACAGAACTCCCAAAGTAGGCAGCCATGAGCTGAGAGAGATCCATATGCTGGGATGGACCTGGATCCCAGGGGTGCCAAAAACACAGCCAGGTCTGAGAAAGAGGTGGGGGCAAATGGGGCACTGAAAGGGCAACCCCAGCTGTGACAGGGTCACTGGTGCTGGGCTGGGAGCCGGGTCTGATGTCTGCAGAGGGGACAGTCCTGCAGCACCTGGGCCCTCCCTGCACCTTCACCTGGAGCCAGCAGCCCATCCGTGAGACCTTCCCGAGACCTGCCAGAAAAACCTTGGGGAATTTAACATCAAACCAGCTTTATACTTCAGTATTTTCTCTTTAATCAGTACAGTGCTCTTCTAGTGGGTCCTCCCTGAAGGGTGTGGCCAAACTGGCCACAGAAACCGAATTTAGAGGGGGTTTGGCCTTTGTGTCTCTCTAAAATTCTCACCCAGGTATATTGTTTTAGGCAAGTTAACAGTGAGCAGGGAAAAACAGGCAGCTCTGGGCTTATTTGGGTGTGAAACTGTGATTTCTGCCATTGAAGAACAAACTACACTGGTAAAGCTACACCTCCCATGCCTGCAAGTGTCCAAGGCCAGGTTGGACGGGGCTTGGAGCAGCCTGGGATAGTGGAAGGTGTCCCTGCCTATGGCAGGGGGTGGAACTGGATGGGCTTTAAGGTCTGTCCCAACCCAAACCATTCCATGATTTTATGATTCTGAAGTTATATCATTGGGTTGGTACCATCTTGTAATTTAGCTGCATTTCTACTCCTGTCCCAGCTTTTTGTGTGGACTGGGGGGGATGGGTGGCTGGGCCAGCGCTGACAGCGCGGGACACGGGACTTGTGCCAGGCAGGTCTGTCAGCTCCGGGATGAGGAGGAGAACGTAGGAGGCACCCTCCACATCCCGCTGGTGCTTAACACCTTCCAGACGTTTTCTCGCTTCAGGGCGTGTGCTGGAAAACACAAACCGGAATTAACGCCATGGCTTGAAAAGGGACCGAGGGAAGAGTTTCGCCAGCGTGTTTGGGAAGCAGAGACACTGATGCTTTGCAAATCTGACTCAATGCAAATCCTTCTGGTCCGGTTTTACCAAACCCCAGGGATTTGCCTGAGGATGTTTTTGTGTGACAGTCAGCCCCTGTTTCTGGCATTAATTAATCCCTGGATGCTGCCAGCACAGAGAGAGACAGCCTGGGGGCTGGGGCCGGGTCTGTGATGGGAAGGTCCCTCTGCTCCTCCGTGGGGCTCTGGCTGTTGGCTGTGGATTGTGGGGTGGGATGAGGGATGGGAGCAGAGGCTGAAACGAGGGAGGTTTGAAGCCAAATTGTGCCTTGGGCGCTCCCAGAGTTTGTTTAGGAAGTCCCTTTTTAAGGCTGGGAGGAAGATGTTTTGAACGGATCCTTTTTTGACCTTGCAGAAGTCCAGAAGTTAGTAATGCTGCTCAACTCACGTTTGCTGTTCCTCCCTCAGCTTCAAGCGTCTTTTAACACCTTATTTAAAACCCCATTTTAAACCCATTTTTAGGCAAAGAGATTTATTCCAAGATGATACAGAGCAGGTTTCAATACCCCACCAGACCACAGACCTTTTCCTGGTGTTTCCTCCGTGTCTTTTCTGTCTTTTTTCAAGAGCTGCCAAAAAATAAATGAGAGAATAATGTGACATCTGAAATCCGCTGTGTCTCTATTGCTCACTTCCTTTTCTTTTATTTTGGAATCTTAGGATCATGGAATCATTAAGGTTGGGAAAGACCTAACAGATCATCAAATCCAACCATTAGCCCAGCACCACCATCAGGTTCAGCACTAAACCTTGTCCCCAAGTGCCACATCCACGCGGTTTTTTGAACACCTCCAGGGATGGGGACTCCACCATGCTCCGTGACAACAGCTGTGAGCTGGGATAGTTGGAAAATCCAGCAGCAGGTGTGGGGTGGTGTGACGGAGCAAAGTTTCAGTGTAAACTGTTTGGAATTCAGGAAATACAGTCTTCTAGATGAAGAACACGGGTATTTATACAGTTAAATGTATGTATTTAAAATTTATGTTCAACTTATGAACTGTCTTTGCTCAAGACAAAACTCACCCCACTTTTCCTCTCACCCCGGGGGGCCAGTGCATGTTTCCAGCTAAAGGAAGTACTTTCAGTCCCAAAGATCATTGCCCTGCTGTTTAGTCCCTGTGTCAGGAAAGGGCAGCAGCGTGGTGGTGTTAGGGTTGGTCTTTTTGCTTGTAAATGATTTGGTACCAGTGGTGAGGAGGGTGAGCTGTGCAAGCAGCAAAATGTGATGAGAGTGACCTAAACTTAATAAAATGGCTAAAAACAGTGAGGATGTGAAAAGCAGGGGAACACTGAGGGGCACTGAGTTGCCTGCTCTGGGCTTTACACACTCCCAGAGGCAGAAAGCCTCTCTCTCTCTCTCGAAGGCTGCAGCCTCAGGTGTTTTGTACAGCACACACTTTAATATGTATGTTTTTCTTCCAGGCATTGATAACTGCTCACAACATCAGCCAAATTTCCATCAATCTGAGTGAAAATTTGAAGGCACAGACTTAGTAGTCTAACACTGTGTTCTACACTAAACCCAACCATCCTTCTGCTGTGAGTTCTCCCTCTGCCCAGCCAGGGCAGTTCTGGCCTCCTGTAACCCGGGACAGGAGTGGTCTTTCATCAGTGTCTTGTCGTTTTCCCTTTTTATTTAATGTTTTGGTTTAGAGCTTGTTTTTGGTGCACTGATTTAAAAGGAGATTTACCAGGAGAGATCTGGACTGGACCAGTGGCATGGCTGATACACAGAGGAGAAAACAGGTCAGCAAAATTACAGAATCACCGACGGGTTTGGGTTGGAAGGGACCTCAAAGCCCATCCAGTTCCATGGGCAGGGACACCTTCCACTATCCCAGGCTGCTCCAAGCCCCAATGTCCAGCCTGGCCTTGGACACTTCCAGGGATCCAGGGGCAGCCACAGCTTCTCTGGGCACCCTGTGCCAGGGCCTCCCCACCCTCACAGGGAACAATTCCTTCCCAAGATCTAATCTAGTGCTGGTGGAGCTGATTGAAATGAAATAAACCCACCAGACCCTGCTGGATTCCTTGAGCAGAGGTTAACAGGAAGGAGGGGATGCCCAAAAGGGCAAGGCCCAAACCCAGCAGCCCCTTCTGTGTGTGTGGCTGGAGGGGGGAGGCCAAAGTTCCTCCTGCAGAAATACAGCAAGGTCCAAGCTGGACAAACGAGCCCTGGGAGCTGTGCACAGGAAAAGTTCCTCTCTTGCACATGGGTCTGAGCAGCTCAGTTTGCTGGAGTTTGAATGTTTCACTCCAGTGTAAAATTCCAACATTTGTGTTCTGCAGCGTGACCAAAGCCAACCCTTCTGCCCTGTTGTGTAATGTGATAAATGTCAGGTTGACAAATTCAGCCCCATTGAAATGGTTTTTTATAATTGCCCGTGGTGTTGTAAGATGCACTTAACAAATATTTGTTGGCTTAGAGGATGCAGCTGAATCACTGCTCTCTGATGGCAAATCCTCGCAGTGGGAAACAGCCCTTTGCTCATATTTTCCCAGTTCCCTGTGTGGTGGGACACCGAGGAAAGCTCTTGCAAAACACAGAACTTGGTCTTATGAATCCACAGGTAATAGCCAGGCAACGGTGTTTGCCCACCTAAATAAACACAGGGTATTTAGGAAAAATGAAAGGAGTTTGAAGATGCAGCCTTCGCCTCCCAGCAGGAGGAGGACACAGTGCTCCATTGGCTCCCAGGGGGTTTGGTTCCTTGGCGTTCCCGTGTCCCCAGCAGGTCCTTGGCAGAGCGATGTGACCCGGAGTGGGAAGGGCAGTCCCGGGAGCCAGGGGCTGCTCCCCCTAAAACCTGGGCACTTCCAGCCTCCCTCAGCCCGCAGGGGTGAGAAAGCCCTTTCCCAGGCCAGCATCAGGTGCTCAATGCTGTGATGGACGAGGCCAGTAAACGGGGATTTAATGACTCCTGACTTCCTCCTGGATGCACAAACAGCTTTTCGCAGGACATTAACGCCAGGTGCCTCTGAGCGACCTGTCTGTCCCTCAGGGAACCTCTGTAACCCAGCGAGTGGCTCAGGGACACCACAGTCAGTCCTTCAAGCTGCAAAAAAGGCGATTAACCTTGGAACAGAAATCATTGCAGTGGAAAACTGGGCAGGATTCAGTCGTCCCTTATAGGAAGGCCTGGCTGCCCATTTGTCATCAGATTTTCCTCGGCACTCTTACCCCAAAGCTTGATCTCCTCTTCCTCTACTTCTCAGTGGTAGTGCAGGAAAAAATAACTGTAAGTCTTCTCTTTTCTTTTGCAGCAGAATTCTGTACATGGATACAAGACATTCATGACTGAATAGCTGAGCAGCTTTGTGGTTTTGGGATTCTCTCGGTAAGTTTAAGGAAAATATGGAGAAGGCACTCTCTGTGCACAGAGCCCCTGAGCTTAACCCGGCCCCCTCCACCTGTGAGTGCTGTTCAAGGCTCTAAGTTTAGTTAGTTAATGCACGGTTAATTGCCAAGTGATTTACATATCAATCCATCCACTTCGTGGGGGCTGTGGCTGTGAAAACCTTTGGCAGCCCACACCTCACATTACGAACAAGGTCAACTGTGTGTAAAAATAAAATAAACCTCTGCATCTAAAAATAGGAAAATCGATATTTCCGGTGATTTTGTGGTGCTGACAAACCAAGGGAGAGCTGCTGGCCCTTTCTCTTATCCAGCAGGAATTGCAGGAGTCAGTGAGTGCCCAGGAGACACCTTGGCACTGCGGTTGGGAATTGCAGCGTGGGATCCTCAAGTCTCTCATATTTTGCTCTGTGCCTTATTGGTTTCTTTGCCTTTAGGTATTTTCAGCTGTAAAGACCTAACAGATAAGTAGCTCATAAATTATTGTGTATCACTCTGAGAAGACAAGAAAGCAAATAAGAATCTTTGCTTGGGCTTAATTTTAAACGATAAAAGTTTTACATGCAGATAAACACGGACATTTATTTATAGCAGGTGTTCTTTAGAAGCGACAGAGCCAACATAACATTCAAGATGTGTCAGATTTAACAGCAAATTTTTTAAGAACCCCTGGCTTTTTGTGAGCTTTGGGTTGTGTCTTGGGTAGTGTGTTCTGGGTGTGCTCTACTGCAGTACTTCAGCTGCTGTGGCTGACATTCCATACATTCATCCATAAAAATCCCAGAATGGTTTGGGTGAGGGGGGACCTTTAGGCCCATCTTGTTCCAACCCTCTGCCATGGGCAGGGACACCTTCCACTGGATAAGATCTGTTGGTTTGCTGGTTTAAGAGGAGGACTCAGATGTAGTGTAGATCATTCAGCTGTGCTGATAGAATGATGGGAGGTTGGATCTCAACACTCTTTTTTTTACCAGGAGAAAAAATTCCTGCCACTATTTCCTGAACTTGTTTACTCTTCTCTCCCAACCCTCTTTCCTCTGCTTCAGGTCGTGTGAAGGTCCTGAGGGTCACACATCCCACCACAGAGTGGCCCTGGCACTTTCTGCATTTTGTAAGCAGCAAGGGGAAATCTCAGATTAAACGCTTTCTGTGTCAGAATTCCATCGTGAGGGGACTCACACTGAGGCAGGGATGGGGGAAGAGCACTGGCACAGGGTGCCCAGAGAAGCTGTGGCTGCCTCTGGATCCCTGGCAGTGTCCAAGGCCAGGCTGGATGGGGCTTGGAGCCCCCTGGGATAGTGGAAGGTGTCCCTGCCCATGGCAGGGCTGGAATGGGATGAGCTTTAGGATCCCTTCCAACCCAAACCAGTCTGGGATTCTGTGAAGAACCAGAGGAATGGAGGCCAGCCAAGAAAAGAGAAGAAATTTCAGCATCTGTTCCCCACACTGCCATGGACATCCCCAGCAGCCTGACATCCATCAGAATGCCTGTGGAAGTGATCCAGCCTTTTCCGTAGCCTCTGGCAGCACTTCAAGCTCCCCGAGCCTTCAGCCAAACAGGAGCACTAATGAGCCATCAGGTTTTTCCCAGGCGTGCACAGCATTGTTTTAAGTCTCCAGCCCAGAAATAAACAAACTTTTAGTTCCTTCTCAGTTAATATTTACCTCCACGGATGAGGCTGTGGTTATTTCACAGGTTACTTTGTAATCGTTGCCTGCTTTATTTTGTCTTCCTGACAACGAATCACAGAATGGAAGCTGAGAATCACACTGAGCCTGGGAGACAACTCAGATATTGCATCAAACTGTGGCTCAGATCCATTGGGATTCTGATAAGGACAGTTGTGCAGGACCTGTATTTTTATCCAGAGCAACCTCTCTCCAGTTAGTGGCTAAATTTGTATTGGGAGTCACCAGATAAGTCCACAATGAGAATTGTTTTGGAACTCAAGGAAACTTTCAGAATTACGTAAAAACTATGAGAAATATCTTCAAAAGTCATGAATTTGTAATGGTGAGAAATGTTAACAAATAATTTAACACTTCCTTGGTTTAGAATTAGTACAGGCTATCTTTCTGTGATGTAACAAGGAAAAAAAAGATCCTGGAGACCATTTTATTGCTGCTCTGAAAAGGACATGAATGTGAACTTTCAGTGGCAGCTCCTTCCAGCTCTAAGCCACCCCTGGTTAGTGGCACTGTGGAAATGGGGTGGTTCCAGTGGGCACAAAATCTGTGGAGTGGCCCAGAAGTCCAACATTTTTTCCCCTGTTTCCCTCTTGAAAGTTCAGTTAGAACCTGTGTTTGCAGCAATGCTCCTATTTTGTTCCTTGTCTCTTAAACAAAATATTTACTTGAAGGTCTGTGCAGGTGACCCTTCCAAAATTGTTCAGCTGTCCCCTGTGTGTTGTGAAATCAGAATGACAATAATTATTAGGCAGATCCAGCAACTCAGGGAGGGAAATATGTCATTCCAGGCACTGTACAGACTTTTCTTTCTAGCAGGTGAAGTGTTTAAATTCAAATGTCATTTTTTGGGGAGTATTTTGAAGAAATTTGTTTATCTGTTGCTCTGCTTGGCACTGACAAGAAATGGTGTAAATAAATACAGAGCACGCACTGGGCTGGGTAAAAGGTTCATTTTCCATGAAAATCTGATGGAGGAGACAGAGTGCTCTCCTGCAGGAACTTTTGCTATGGATTAAGACGTGGAAGACACAGAGAGCAGCAGCATTTCCCACTGATTGCCTGCAGATCAAGCAAGTTGCAAAGGCAGCTGGAGGTGACTTCAGACATCAGTCAAGTAAAAGCGTGCTGGAAGGAATGGGGAAGGTAATGGGCTTTTGGTGTATGAATATATGCATGAAAGTGAAATTGTTCAGTGAAATAACTCAGCCACATTGTGAAGCTTCACGGGGAGGATACAGACATTCCCCTGGTTTTCAGGATTGCCAGGGAAAGCAGCCCCTTGCTGTCACTGGCGCAGGGAAGGGGGCCCCAGGTGCTCTGGAGGCTGCTGCCATCCTGCTGCTCCCTGGAGAGCAGCCCAAGCGGGAAAACAGGGAGAATGTGTGCACCATGCAGGCAGGGAAAAGCCTGAGCCAGGGATGGGAACAAGGCCTGGGCTTTGTGGGAATTCTGTGCGAGGGAAAGGCCGGGTGGGATGCAGTGCTCTGCTGCTGTGCCAGGGCAATGTTTCGCTGAGACACCTGCAGCTCTCCCTGTGGAACATGGGCTTGGAGCAGCTGCATCCAGCCTGCTCTGTGGCACCTCCAGGGCTCTCCGTCCCCTTCAAGAGGCAGAAGAGGCTCCACTGGGTTCAACATAGAACAGAACCTCAGAGTTTTCTCAAAAGCACCTTAAAATATTGGTGTGCCCTCCACAGTTTTTAATTTTTTTTTTGAGACAGCTGTGAGGAATCATGGAATCCCAGACTGCCTTGGATTGGAAGGGACCTCAAAGCTCATCTCATTCCATCCCCCTGCCATGGGCAGGGACACCTTCCACTGGACCAGGTTGCTCAGGGTACAAATCCAGACAAAAATCTTTTACTAAAGCAGTTAGAAGATTGCTTAGCTTCAGCTTCTTTCCCTTGATAAAACCACAGGATGACTTTACAAGACGTTTTCCTTGCTGCTAATTGTTATGTCCTTCAGCAGTGTTCAAACAGGCTTTAATACATCAACCATAGCAAACTCAGCCCATAAGTTATAGCTCTCTGGCAGTGACTGGGTACTCTGAAGTACTGGCTTATCAATCTCTCAAAATGTAAATATTTTCCTTTTTTTTTTTTTTTAAATCTATTTTTAAAATGCTTATTTCATCTTGCCTCAGCGAAATCTCCTTGCAGTGAATTGAAATGACAAACTTTAACCATCTTTTCCCCCCCTTCTCTTTTTTTCTCTTTCAACGTGTTGCTGATCATCAGCTTGTGTTTGTAACGTGAAAGATCAAGAGATGATAGTCTTGTACTTTGAGGGTTTTTCCTAATTTGGTTACTTTCTACAGTGAAAGGTTTGCTTCTCTCCATTCAGTAGTTTCTTCTCAAAACGTGGATATTGAATATTCACTTCTCACTTTAAACCCAAGAAACTTTAGCTTAAGGAAACTGGAAAAGGGAATGAAAACACAACAGGGATCTTTACTACGGGACTTTGAAATTTACTCTGTTAACAGTGTATAGTATATATAGTATATATAGAACTATATTTCCCTTTCAAGGATATACATTTTGAAATAAAAATGTATTAAATGTGTTGCTTGAGTTTTCAGAGAGATATAACATTTACATTAATACTGTCCATATTTAGGGAAAAAACCCACCAAAAAAGTTATTTTTATTTGTTGCTCTTAAGGAAACTTGGAGTCAAGATCAAAGGGCACTTTGATTTGTTTGAAAGTTGTAAATGATCCATTTCCAGATTTTATAAAGTTAGTGTGCAATCTGTGAGCACTTGTGCCATAATGGAGAAGGAAGGCTCTTCAGTTTCACATGTCAATGCTGTAAACATGTAAATCTGGAAAATATTTTCCAAGCAGGCAGCCATGTGTAAAATTTACAGAACCTGTCATGAAAGAACTGCAGCTGCAGAAGTGCAAACTTCTCACTGCATCTTGAAGAATCCAGATGGGGGGATGTGAGAGATTTTTTTTCCACCGTGGAGGATTCCAGCTGGATTGAGTTGTTGGTGCCATCAATTTTTAAAGCAACACTTCACCAAATAATGAAACATTGATTATCCAATCACAAACAACAGAATAGAGGAATCTCTTTAAAAATAAAACAGAGAAAAATCTGAAGTTAATTACACCAGTATGTGAAAAACTGTGGCCTAATTTATGACCATGTTGCAACATGAACATGTCCAGATGTCACTGTGCTGAGACCACCAAAGTTACATTACATGAAACAAAAAAAAAAAACAAAACAAACAAAAAAAAAAAAAGTAAGGAAAAACACCAGTTCAGAATTAAACAGCAATCCAGACATGTTATTGAAAAGCAAAAGGTACAGACCTGAGATTTGAACTATATAGATATACTATATATTCCTGTAAAGGGTGTCTAAAACTGAAGCTGAGGCCAGGAGAAGGAGCCAAGGGTCTGTCTTGAATAAACTGATAGCAAGGATGTGGGGAAAGAACAAAATGCTGATTTGGTGTGTGCACAGCTGCAGCAACCCGAGCTTGGTGCTTGGAGCGTGGGGGGTCCTGAAAGCTGGAAATCGAGGCTGGAAAGGGCTGAGCCTCATTTTGTACAGTTTCTGTATCTGTCCTGACGTCTGTTTTCCACTTGCCCTGCTCACCCTGCTCCTGGCAGCACCGTGCTGGGCATCATCCCAGCACAAAGCAGTGCCATGGGTGGCATCTCCTGCTTTCTGAGCTCCATTCCAGCACAAACCAGTGCCACGGGCAGCATCTCCTGGTTTCTGAGCTCCATTCCAGCACAAACCAGTGCCACGGACAGCATCTCCTGCTTTCTGAGCTCCATCCCGGCACAAACCAGTCCCACGGGCAGCATCTCCTGGTTTCTGGGCGCCACCTCTTGGTGCTGAACGTGGGGCTGAGGGCTAGGCTGTGCCCGGATTTCTGCTCTTTAGTGAGGACAGCGGTGAATGTGAGGGGCAGCAGCTCACCTGAAACGTCCCTGCAGCGGCAGCTGGAAGTTTGGTAACATCACCCAAGGAAACAGGAGATACCTGCATCTTTGAAACCAATTCCAAACCTGCTCCTGTGAGCCACAGAGTTCACAGCGAGCTGAAACGGATGTTAATGTTTTGGCTCAGATCAGGTTTGTCTGGTTGGGTTTTGTTGCTGTTTTACTTTCGATTATTATTTTTGTGGGGGTTTTTATTTAGTCCCTGTGAGTTGCCCATGGCAGATTTTCCAGAGAAGCCCACTATATCCCACAGGGAGACAGTGGTGTGCTGTGGAAACCTCCCAGGAGGAGGTTCAGCATCCTGTTCATTAACTCACACAAAGCACAGCGCATTTCTCCGCTGCCTTTTCATTCACCCAGACTCCTACACAAGCGATTATTTTTCAGTAACCGATTAAGGCAAGGCATCTGGATCGTTTGTTGTTCTCGGGAAGGCAGGTTTCCCGGGATGGTGCCTGCTGGAGGGGTCTGGGGGCTGTCTGCCAGCCCCCGGGGACATGTGGGAGCAGCCCGAGCAGACGGGGATGGCTTCCCCTCGGGATCCCGCCTGCACATTTGGGTGAGAACTCATTCCTGAGTTCCTTCATGTTGGGTGCACGACCCGGGGAACTGCAGATGAAGGAGTGCGATGGAAGGGGAGGGTTTTAGCTTAAAATGAACCCTCCTGTCCCGTGCCTGCAGCATCTGAGCATCGCCGTGTCCGAGCGCTGCCAGCAGAGCCCTTCTCCTGCTCTCGGAGAGCCTTGATGGACTTCCCTGGCTAATTACGAACCCTGTGCCTCCTTCGCACCTTTAAAGGGCGGGGATTGCAGCACCCTTAGAGGTGCTAAGGAGATAAATCCCCAGTTTGGAGCCTGCCTGGAGCCCTGAAGGGGAGCAGGAGAGGAAGGAGTTGAGTGCTGCTGCTTTTTCCCGCAGGGATTTGTGCCACAACACCCTCGGGTGACTTATGGTGTGTCTGGGGTCTCCAGTTTTATGATGCCACCCAGGATTAACTGATTTTACCGTTCAAGGGGGATAAAAGGATAAAGCTAAAAAGAAATCCGTAAATTCCAGCAACAAGGGGTGCCAACCTCTGCCTTCTGCAAAGGATGGGGCCTGGACATTTTAATGTTCCTCTTTATTTGCAGTTTGGCTCTGCCTGGGGGAGCCAACATTGATTGTGAGGAGGTGGAGAGAGAACACTGCAACAACGTGGGTCCATGGGATGGCTTGGAAAAGCACAAGGATATTCCTTCATTTTAGTCTGTCTTAAACAGATATGCAGGAATCGTTAGCAAGAAGCAATAAAAAGTTTTAAAGGAATGGAGAGGGGTTCACAAGTGTTCAAAGAGCAGGCTGGAAAGTGCAGGTGGTGAAGGCAAAGCAAAAGGTAACAGGATTAAGCTGCATCAGTGAAAATCTGGTGTAAGTGTTCCCCCCATGACATGAGGAAGAAGTTTTTTGCTGTGGGGGTGGTGAGGCTGTGCACAGGTTGCCCAGAGAAGCTTGCCTTTTGTGGCTTTCTTTTTTCCCCCTTTCAGAAGATGTTTAGCAGAACTCTGCTCAGTTCCACCTGGAGTCAGAGTGATCATTAGGAAGGAAAGGAATTGGGAATGGGTGCAGCTCTGAGTGGGCAATCGTTGGCTCTCATTACAGCTTGGATTAACTAGGACAGCAGTGCCAGCAGGGCAGGAGCAAAACACTGCAGATCCAAGTGCCAGGGTTTATTTTCATTTATTTAATTGTTATTATATTTCTTCTTAAATGAAAATGTGGTGATCTGTGTCTTCCCTGTCTCCTCCTCAGTCAAACACAGGATTTTGACTCAATGCTCTTACAGGTCCTTTCCAACCTTAATGATTCTATGACTTCAAGTGCATAATGATGACTGTCAGCTTTATACATTTTTATTTTTATTTTACTATTTTCTGCTGTCCCAGCCATAATTCAAGGGCCCTGCTTTGTTCCATGCAACGGCAATTGTTGTGAATGGGTTATGCTTGGAGTTGGATACCAAGGTGAGAATTGCAGACTCATTTCCAGCACCAGAAAGGAGCTCACAGGGATCGTGACTCACCTCGTTTACCCTCCAGGCCACCCTTAGGATGTGTGTCATTGCCCATTTTCCATATGGCATCCCAGGGACCGGTGTTCTCCTTGGCTGGTTGGTCCAGGCAAAGCTGGGAGCCTTAGGGACATCAATCAGGCCACCCAGACGCTGGCAAGGTTTCTAACACTGCACTATATTTCTGAGTGTTTGAGTTTATCCTCCTCCAGCTCCTGTGTGCTTAGCAGTAAAACTGGAATTATCCCGTCAAATCCCCTTGGTTTTTTCTTTGCCCAGAAAATGAACAGGTTTCCCTGTGTGTCTGCAGAAAAAGACAAGGGGAAGAAAAGAAAAACGGGTAGAAGCTGAGTTTGCTAAAAATAAAAGAAGTGGTTCCTATTTTCTCTCCGGTTTGGCAGGAGCCTGGAAACAAGCTGGAGTAAAATCTCTAATTATAACAGTTTTACCTGGAGATAAATGAATGAAAAGCGTTTCATTTGAAATAGAAATTTCAGGCCAATTTGACAAATATGGGATATGGAAGGCCAGGTTGGACAGGGCTTGGAGCAGCCTGGGACAGTGGAAGGTGTCCCTGCCCATGGCAGGAGTGGCACTGGAAGGGCTTTAAGGTCCTTCCAGCCCCCAAACCATTCTGGGATTCTGTGTGATGTCTGTCAAGCAAATGAGAGCCAAGGCACAGACTGAGGAATTTATTTTGGTAACGTGGGATTTTGGGAACTGTGGGTGTGTGTTCTGGGCTGAATAGAGACTGAAATCTTCTTCTACTCTTTTATTCCTATAAAGGGTCAGGAAATCTGCAGGTGGCTCAAAGGACGATTGCAGTGATTGGTGCTGTGATCCGACCTGGCAAAGCTGGATTTTGAAGGGAGTCCCCCAAGAGGTCAAGATGTGTTTCTATGTCCAAAACGCTCTGAAAATGCAATGAATTCCCCTTTGTAATCTCAGCCTCAGCTTTGACCCCGGGTCGTTGTTTAATACAAACAGTAAATGAGAGAAAATGGATTAGCATGGAAAGAGACTAAATAGTCCGAGTGAGCAGTAAGGAACAAAGCAAAATTAGTCTCAAGAAATTTGTCTTTTGTGGGTAATGTTGTGTCAACACCTTGTTCATGATGAACTTTTGTTTCCTTGAGGGGAGCGAGTCAGGGAGATGGAGGTGGGAAGGACGCTGATGTGTCACTTCGGGATCCCGCAAGCCTTCCCTGAGCACTGGGCTAGAGAGGCTGTCGGATAAATCCTCAGTGCACATTTATGGTGCTAAATTGGTCTTGTGGCAGAAGAGAATTCAGCCTCTTCTCGAGATCATACCTGTCTCTGAAGGCAGAGGAGTCAAATGTGACACCGCTGTCCCCCAGGGCTGCAAGCATTTCAGCTGAGAGCCCTGGAAATGAAGTCGGATGGCCCCGAAATGAAGTGCTGGGGAATTTTGCTTCCGAGGCTGCACGATCCCGGTCCGCAGGAGCTACCCGAGGTGATGATCGAGCGTTCCTGCTTTCCCAGGGGAGGGGGTGGTGGAGGAGCTCTGCAGGAAGAGATTTACTTGCAATTTGCTTGCTTAGCACACTGTAGCATGCGATCTATGTTTTTCCATGGGAGCCAGGAGCATGTGCCGCCTCTTCCCGGGGTCTCTTTCCCTCCAGGTAGTGTTTAACCTCTGTGCTGTTATCGACCCCTTCTCTGGGGGTCCTCAGGACTCCCCCAGGCCCACCCGTTTGTACATCACACCCAGGTGACAGCTCTCTGTCCCACAGTGTCCCTGGCATCGCTGGTTTCCATTTCGGAATGCCACTTCCAGCTCATTCCCTGCAGTAAATTTTCAGTGGGAACTTAATGAGGTTTTTTTTCCTCTGGGAAATTTAAAAAAAAAAAAAAAAAGCAATCACGTATTCACAACGACTCTAATGTATTTTCAGGGATGGCAGGAGCAGAGTAGAGGCAAGGGGAAGGCACTCAATGCGTTTTGAGCTGGTGGGAAAACCAGACCACGGTGGTTTGACCTCTCCAAAAATGAGAAAGTATCGAGAAGAAACAAATCGCACCATCAATTTGACCCCCGGGAAAATCAGCTCTCAATTGTTGATGTATTTAAGAGTTGGAATAAGACACCACAGGTGAGATCCAGTTTTCAGGAGAAGCTGCTGGAAGCTGTTAATCATATTAAAACACATATGGAGGAGATACCAACCCGCCTGGACTTGATATTCCTTTGTCACGGCTGGAAACTTCCCAGCAGGAGCTGGAGCAAACCCTGAACTGGGCAATGACAAACATTTGGGAAGAAGAATAAATGACCCCAAATCTGACAGCCCTGCAGAATCTGCCCCAGAGAGGGTCAGCTGAGTTATTTAGGTTTAGTTCTTTAGCTCTTTAAACAACATTTCAAATAACCATCATTTCCAGGTGATTGGGAGTTTCAGAGGGTGAATGGGAGTCAGGAGAAAGGATGTCTTAAAAAAACACTGAAGGAAAATCAAGAGCTGCTGGTACTTTTGTCTTATTTGCACACGAATCCATGTGAATTGCTCTGCCTCCTGGTCTCTGCTCTGCTGGAGTGGATCATTCAGTGGCGGCCTCGAGAAGGGATCTTTGTGGAAATAAGTTGTGCTGATGAGTTATTAGCACTCAAAAATAGGAGAACATAGCAGAGAGCCCCTGAAATGCTATCACGGGATGCTACAGAGGGTGTGGGGCTTGTAAACACCTACAATGAGTGGGCACTTCAGGGATGGGACAAGGACACTGATAAAGCTGATTTGGGGAATAACAAAGGGAACAAAAAACAAGAATCCAGCATACAGTGACTGCCCATAAAAAAGGAAAACTTGATATAACACGTAATTTAAGCACTAATGAGGAAAAAGCAAGTAAACAAACCGTTCAGAAAGTCACAGACTGGAGAAGCAGAAATTCCATTAACAGCGTTAGAATCCGCCTGGTGAGGCAGGTGGGATGTTGAGGACAATGGAGGGACGTTCAGGGAAGGGTGGGTCGAGAAGTAGAAAGGGGAAGCTCCCAGAAAAAGGGGGAGATGTGAGAAAGTTCTGCGTGTCCAGGTTGTAATTGCCCCATCATTGCAAAAGGGCTGAGACAATTGGATGCTTTGCACCACAAATGTTTGTATCCCTGCAATCAGACTAATAATAATAATAATAATTCCTGGCTTGGACCATCAAGGCTTTCATTAACCTGTCAATACATTCTGGGCCTTGCATGTGAATTGTGTTCCTTTGGCTCAAGTGGGTTGGCAGGGAGCTGGTGGAGTCATCTGCCCTATAAAGCCTGGATGATGGATAAAGGGCCTTTCTGTGCCTTTCCAGGATGAACTGAAGAAGTGGTTCCTTGGGCAGACGCTGTGGCAGCAGCTGCAGGTTTAGGTGGACTTCCAGTAAAGGAAGAGAGAGAGTTTGGTTGAAATCTGCCTGGTGTTTTTGCAGCTGTGGGGCAAAAAAAAAAGAGCTCTGATTTTAGTAAATGTGTAATCAAATAGAAAAAGAGGAGAAAGTGACCTTCCAAAGCTTGTGCTGGATGTCTTCTGGCACAGGGACATTCAGACAAGGTTGCAGACCCATCCAGGGCTGTTTCCTTTCAGGCAGTAGGAAATTGTCCTTCCTGCTCAGAAAAGCACAGCTTGGACTGTACAGCCAAGCTCACGGGTGAGTTTTAGTGACAACTGACTCGGATATAAAAGATACCACTGAAGAAAAATAAATCTAAAGCTTTTTTTCCCAAAAGGTTTCCTAATATCCAGCTCCTAATTTAGTTTCCTGTTTGGGATTATCGTTTTCAGATATCTTGTTACAAGAGCTGATGTTTTTGCATCCCTTCTCATCAAAGACGAGGCTTCAGGTGACCAGTCCTCTGCCATTGCTGCCTCTTAACTCCAACAGAATGGAGAAATAACATTCACCCTCTAATCACAGAATTCCAGACTGGTTTGGGTTGGGAGGGACCTCAAAGCTCTCCTTGTTCCACCCCCTGCCGTTGTGGGGACACCTTCCACTGGACTGTCTCTTCCTTGCTGCAGCCTGTCACCTTTCCCCACCTGCTGTGGGATTTGTGGGATATTTGTGTGTGTGTGTGTGTGTGTTATTAATTTACCTCTTTTGTCGGCAGAAATGCCACGATATCCCATTTAAATTGGGCAAAGTGGGATTTGACTGGGGCTGTTTAGGCGGCTCTAAGAACAACGGGGAGGGGGTAAGGGCGCACCCCTATTTTCTCCCTTAATCTGTTCCCTTTCCTGAGGGTGAGCCCTCCCTGCTCTGGAAGTTCTCCCCACATCCTCTAGATGCTACTCGTGCTCTGCTGGAGCCGGAATTCCTCAGCAAACCCCGCAGCCGAGCGAGTGGAGCTCCTTCTGTGCCAAACCTCCCTCCCCTCTCCTAATTCGCTTTCTCGATTGTTCCTGTCACATCGAGAATTTACAAAATTGTCACTTAAGAGGAGAAAGTGACAATTTCCCTCGAAATCTTCTGGTTGCAGGGACCTCTCTCGCCCTTTTCCTCAGCACATTAAAGGCATCCAGTGCATGGCAACATTTTGGAGAGCAAAACAGCAAAAAGTAAGGCTGCCCATTTTAACTCTTCCCTGAGTCTGAGTTCGGTCCTGCAGGAAAATTCTAATGAGCTTTGTACCCTCTGTTATTAGTACATGGATTAAAGGAATGTGTTGTGAAATTTGCCATTAATTTTAATTTTGGGTTCTCATGTTTTCATCTGTTGTTGTTTTGTTGCCTTAGCACTTAGGAAAATGTCTTTTTAGAGAGCATTTGTGTGCCTGTGTGTCTCTTCTGTTGTGTTTTTGCCTGACCACCCTCTGAAGGAAGAACCTTTTCCTAATATCCAGCCTGAGGCTCCAAACACAGCTCCAGCCATTCCCATGCTCAAATTAATTGTAAAACTGTGTTTTATCTCACAGGCTTGGCTTCTACTCTTTTTCCTTCCACCTGACTGGGAGACCTTCAGCAAAACATCCCAGTGCAGAAAGTCAGGAGGAGGTTTTCAGTCCTGTGTCCCACTGAGGGATTTGGGAAGGTAAAACCATCCATATATCCTGCTGAATGGCCCCAAAATCACCTCAGGCTGCCTCCAGGTTCAGCAAGGTGATGCTGCATGGGCTACCCATAAATCACAAACCAATGGCAAACTCCAGAACTGAAGCAGAAGGCAGCAGCAATAACTGCTGGGGTTGTTCAGGGAATTTACAGAGAGATCCTGGCCTTCACAGGGTTCAGATGTTTAAAGCCCAGGTTGCGTTCCTGTGCCAGGGCTTTGCTGGGTGGCCTCAGCCTCTCCTTGCCTCTCCAGTCTGGCTTTAACTTCCCTTCCTTGCCCGTGCCTGCAGTGAGCAGGGAAAAGGGCTCGTGTTAATTAATAATAGACCACTTATGCTGTGGAAAAGCTGCTTGTGTGCAGTTTTGGGTGTTCTTTTCAAAGGTCAGAAAAGACATGAGCACAAAGCCCTCATCCAGCCCCTCAGAGGAAAAGCTGTTTCAAAGTGACCTTGAACAAAAGCCACAAAACCTTCCCTCAGTAGCCACAACTACATGTGTGGTGTAAAACCTCTGGTCGCATGTAAATGTTTTCACAGGAAAAATGCAACATTTTCAAAGCAAATCCCAGTGGCTTCAGCTGGGAGTTATCCCAGTTACTTCTGCATGAAGCATTTTTAAATGGTTATATACCATCTAGTTAATATGAAGCCCTTCATAAATTTTAACTGTCTATGGCCACAGCTCAATAAATTGTCTTGACCCAGCCAACTGTATCTGTTGAAAAAGTATTTAATGTCTGTAAGGAGCCCCAGGCAGGTGAGATTTGGCAGATTCATGGTTGGCTGTGGACAAGCAGAGGGAGCAGCCTGGGAGTGCTTGTCCTGCCCCAGCCCAGGTCGTGCTGGCTCTGCCTGAGGTGCCTGGGGCTGGCAGAGAAGGGGACAGCAGGATCACGATGAACTGGTGTTAAAATGTGGGATCTCTTTCCTAGGCAAGTCATCCAGGGCTCATGCACATCAAGGCCTGGAGCTTCCTGGTCTAGTGGGAGGTGTCCCTGCCCATGGTGAAACTGGACGAGCTTTAAGGTCCCTTCCAACCCAAACCACTCTGGGGTTCTGTGGTGACCTGTGCTGCAGTTGTCTCTTCCCCCTGAAAGCTTTTACCTCACACCTCCAAGAGCAGGAGGTTCACCCCCAGGTTGGTTCTTTCTTGCTGCCTGGAAGCTCAGCTTCCCTTGGGGGTAACCTCAGGATGGATATTGGCTGATGATCCCCACCCCAGAGGTGTCAGAGGCGTTTCTTAAATTCCTTTCAAAAGCACAGAGAAAAATGCACGTGCCAAACAGCTCTGCTGGGTCACCAGCCCCAGATAATTAATATTTGCTGAGGTGAGGGGGGTGCTGAGCACAACCCTACTGCACAGAGCTCCTCCTGGTCCCACCCTGCAGTAGTGTGTTCCAAGACCTTCCCGTCCTCTCTCACAACTCAGCAAACCAGGAATGTGGACACATTTCTCTTCTTTGCATGTTGTGTTTGCACAACACTTGGTGGTGTGCCCTGTCCCAGCTTAAAATGTGCAAAGTGTTGAAAACCCTTCATTTCTCGCTCCTTGTAAGACACTCATTTCTATTTTTGCTACCTGGCTGTGAATCCAGCTCTCTTCTGAATGCTCCTGGGAAAAAACTGCCAAAAGTGCTGGATCTCCTCCCATCCCCAGTCGTTTACTTCCTTCAGCAGATCGTGAAAGAAAGAAAACAGAGCGGTTCAGAGATGGTTTTTATATCAGAAACAATTCCCTTTTCTGCTGATTGCACCGTGCACGTGGTCCCTGCACACCCTGGGACCAGCACCTGCAGCTGCTGGACTGCCCCAAACTCCCCAGCTGCTCCCAGAGGAATAAAATGAACAGTTTTGGAGAATGCCTTGGGGATGCAGGCTGTGAGCCTTTTTCAGAGCGTTGTGCTTTTGCTTTTACTGAGGCTTTTCCTGGCTGTGGCTGTTCCAAATGGTCCCAGAAGGGATTTTACACAGGATGTAAATACAATCTGATGGGTGAGGACTTTGATAGTTTGAAGGCGTGTGCTTTCATGTAGGTGTTTTACAGGTTTAATTTCCATTTGGTTCCATTTGGTTTGTGTCAGGAACTGGAACTGGATGGGGATTTCATTGCTACAGATGGTACCTTGACAGAAATCTTTGGTCTAGTACAAATGGAACAGAAATTTCAAATTATGCCCACAGGCTCAGAAGAAGAGAATCCAGATCAGTAATGCAGCAGGTGTTGGCCATTTGTAATTCCTGCTCCCCCATTTGGGCAATATCAAGCAGCCCTTCAGTTCTGGGACTTTTGCAGCTTTGGCTGTGATGTATTGATGTCAGCAATACCTTTTATTTTCCCTAAAACACAAAGTCTGTGTGTGTGATTTAACCAGGGTTCAAGCTGAGTGCCAGCCAAGGCTTTGTCAACTTTTTTGTTCCCCCATCCTAAGGGAACAGCTCAATTTGCACCTGAAATGAGCACGTTGAGCTTTCCTGGTGCCTCTGCTTAGGAGAATCCCAATTTAAAAGCCCTGACTGCAAAGGTCAGGAGCCCTTGGCTCTGGTATTTAGAAACATGGAGTATTTTGATGGTCTTGGCCAGCTTGGTGTTTCCTCCTCGTGAATTAAAGGGGAAGCCTGAGGATAATGATTTGTCTTGTGTTTTTCTAGTATCGTACCGTGGTAAAATTTCCAAGGCAAAGGAAACATCAGTCTTGGTGCTTTTTAGATGGTGCTGGTTGTACATTTGCAAACATCAGGATTTAGCTATGCCACATTTTTGGTATGGAAGAATGGAATTTCTTGAAGCAAGATGCACCCCAAGGCAGAAAATATTTACTGAGTTGACCATAATGAGATAATAATGGAAAGTTTCTGAAGCCTGTGTTTTGTTAAAAGTCACTCTATGCCAACAATTCTTCCTAACCTAATGTAGAACAAAACATGTTTCATTTAATAATACAAAGCATATAAGGAAATATTCATACCATTTAGTTTAACTTAAAATTAAAAAAAAAAAAAAAAAGGGAAAAAAAAACTTTTTTAAAAAAAAAA
>VZTJ01006248.1:0-15545 GCA_013397795.1 Orthonyx spaldingii | reverse complement strand
TAAAATTAAAAAAAAAAAAAAAAAGGGTAGAATATATCTGTTTAAAAAAAGATAAAAGGGTTTTTTGAAAATATTTAGGTATAAAAAATTCTGGGATGATTTGAAAGGGCCAGCACCAAAACTGTTAAAATACATGAATCTCGCCTTCTGCCTTAATTTGTTTCATGACTATTCTTATATCTTGGAACCTTCCTATGGGTTTGTTGGCTAAAATGGAATAGTCCAGTGCCACACTCCTCATATTGGTGCTTTTGCTGCAGAACTCCAGGGTCCAAGACAAAGTCCTGGCCTGCTCTTGTGTGGTGTGTGTGCTTTGGCTTTGTGGCCAGGTGCCAGCCTTTTCCCAAAGCTTCGCTGGAGGGGGGAGTTTGTGTGTCACAGTTGTCTGAGGGGTTTCCATCAGCTTCATTAGCTGGAATTAGTACAATTTAATTGATTTTGGCTTGTGCTGCCTGGCTGCAGCTGCGAGGTCCCTCCCGGTCAGCCCCCAGCCCGTGTCTCTTTGAGGGATGATCCCCTAACATTTACCTGCAATATTCTCATGAATTCTGGTTCCTCTCTGACTTGCCAAACCATGTGTCCCCCCATTTGTCACCTCTGCATGGATGCAGTCCTGTGAGACACAGGGAATTTCTTCCCACTGCTTTCCAGCCATCACATCTACAAGCAGAATTTTTTCTTTGGACAGTAATTGCTGCTTGGAAACTGGGATTTTATTGCAGGTATCACAGAATCACAGACTGGTTTGGGTTGGAAAGACCTTCAAGATTATCTTGTTCCACCGCTGCCATGGGCAAGGGAGCCTTCCCCTGTCCCAGGTTGCTCCAAGCCCAATCCAACCTGGCCTGGAACTGTCCAAACCGCTGTGGAAACCAAATCATGGGGGCTGGAGAGATGATTTCTGAGCAGTGGAGCAGCACCCACAGGGGGGTTCAGTGCAAAGAAGGATCAGTCACAGGAATGTAAACTTAGAAATAAAAGCAGAATATTGCTTTAGGTCTCATAGGAAAGTGAAACAAAAATGCCCCGAAAGCAGCAAAGGAGAGGGTGGGGTTGACACCAGCTCGTGTTGGTGCAGACACAGAATTCACTCTGTGATTGTTGCTCAGTGTCTCGTTATTTATTATTCAGAGGCGATTTTGCAAATGGCTGCATTAGCATTTTAGCACAGAGCCAGCTGAACTGCTGGACAAGAATACACAGGAAGGAAGGAAGGAAGGAAGGAAGGAAGGAAGGAAGGAAGGAAGGAAAGGAAGGAAAGGAAGGAGTTTTCCCCATCACTCGCCCCATCCCATGGTATCTGCTCTTTGCAAATTATTTTGCACAGAGATGGACAGGAGACAGTGTCTGATAATGGAAGTTGGAGCAGAGCTCTTTTTACCAAGCTATGCTACCAAAGCTCTTTGTTCACCAGGTGGAGACTTACCCTTAAATGCAGTTGAAAGATGAATTGAAAGCCTCAGTGGATTTCTTGGATCCTCTCCTCATTGACATGAAAAAAATCCTGCCAGGGATGACACGGACTGACCAAAGGCCTTGTCTGAGAATAACAGAGATGCAGACAAAAATATCCTCCTGTCTGTTGAGGTTTAACCTCTCCTCTCAAGGGGGGGAGGAGGACTGGGAAGAAAGTAGCAGTTTCATAATTGAAACAAAATAAAATATAATAATAATTGTAGTGAAAGGGAGAGAGACAGAGGAAGAGAAGAAGGAAGATGAGTGATGTGCAATATCTGAGTCCCCCAGCAGTGATTGTTCCCTCCCAGTCAGCTCCCCCAGTTTATGCACTGGGCATGGCATTCCATGGCATGGAATTGGAATATCCCCCTGGCCAGTAGTGGGTCAGCTGTCTGGGCTGTGATCCTGGCTTCCTGTGCACCCCCTCAAGGAAACTGCACAATCTATCCCAGTCTGGGGAAGGAGGATAAATAATGCATTGGCAGATACACAACACAGGTACCTGTGTGTAATTTTAATGAGTGTGGAGCTGGAATTTAAGTGCTGTATTTCCATCACACCTCTGCAAGTGCTGTGAAACAGCTGAGGGGCTGTGCAGAGACTGGGCCACTAAAGGAATGCAGTTATGTGATCTTGGAGGTCTTCTCCAACTTTAATGATTCTGAGCTGCTGCCTTGCAGATCAGGGTGAAATTGCTTTCTACAGTCTGGAAAAGTTGTTTGTATGAATCCCTAACTCTGTGTCAATTAACCCAAAGCATTGAGCTGGCCTTTGCTTGCATAACCAGTAAGCATTTTTGGGGATTTTAGAACCAAGACTTTAGAAATGCTACCGTATCACTGTGGCCAGAAAAACAAAATGCACTTTAAAAACACAACGTCTCAGAGGATGAAAGTTATAATTCCTGAGGGAAGCGGTGGGATTGGCAGCACACACAGAGCTGATGCTGTTCAAAGGGGTTGAACCCTGTCATGGTTTCAGATGTGACTCAAACAAGGACAGCAGAGCTGACCTATATCCCTTTGAGTTTAAGGATGTTGACGAGGAGTTTAGATAAACGAGGATAAAACTCCTTTAATCTGCTGGCAGGTTATTTGATTTTTTGATGTTTTAAGAAGAATTCCTTCTCCCTTTGCTCTGACTGCTAAAACTAAGTTGCCTGGGAAACACAGAAACCAAAAGTGTTCCGTGCATCCCTGGTGCTCACTTGGTGATCCAACAAAAAATTGTGCTCCCAGGAAAACAGCCGTCCGCTGCAAGGTTGGATTTGTTCTGCTGGGTGTTAAAGTCTGCAGAGCTGCAGGATTAAAAAAACTTGGAGAAATCAACCTTCAGCCCAGTGTGGTTTTTCTCTCACCCTAAGTATGAGGGTCTTAACAGCCCCATTTTCCTTTGTATTATAAGTTCTTTCCTGTGGTTAATCTCCTTCAAGTTCCTCAGCACTTGATTAACCTTCCCTTTTTTTTTTACGAGAGAGAGAGAGAGGAAAATCAATGTAAAAACTTGACAGCTCAAATTCATTTTTAGTTTTGGAAAAGCCTTAAAACCCCCAGTAAACGAGGCTATAGGCTGAGGCGGAGCACCAGCCTGTCCTTGCCATGCTTTATTTTCAGAAGCTCCTGTCCTGGGCTTTGCCGTTTGTGCCTCAGGTCTGATCTAATTGTTGAAGACAAAGAACTGCTCTGAAGGCCTCTCCCAGGGATAATCTCTTATGCTGAGAAAATCTTTAGACTTAATTAAGACAGTTTTATCATTCCTGTGAACTTGCAGAGTGGCACAAAAAGGCCCTATTAATGCTCAGAAAGTCTCTCTATTCTAATCCAGTGATATTAAGCAGAGGTTTATTTCAATGAAGGTAACAACCCTCTCCAAGTGGGACTTGCTTTGCACAGAGCTGTGGATCATTCCTTTATCTCCTCTAGAGATGTAACTTGAAAACTTACTCCTCAAATAATTATTTTTACATCTTGAAAGTGGTGCTAAACTCAAGACCCCGATTGAGCTGTCATTGAGAAAGTATAAATATCTTCTGAGTTTACCTCTTATAAGACCTTTTTATTTTTATAACTGTTTAACAAGAACTGTAAAGTTATGCATCTGATCAAAGAAAGCCCCCTGATGTTTTATGCAACGTGTCTGTCTTTGACTAGAACAAAAAATAGATCTGAGAGTACTTTAATCTGTTGAAAGCAGAACTGTACTTACAGTAAAGCATCAGATCTCGATTGTTTGAAGTGACTTAGGGTTCTCTCATCTGACTTGACATTGTTTTACTTCATTGTTCGTGTATTTAAGATAAAAGAAAATCATTACTATTTTAAAGTTAACACAAAGGAAGTAGTCATGATCAACAGCAAAGGTTCCCAACTCCTTGTCTGTGGGTTTTGGGGATGCTGTTTGTAAGTGACTCTGTGTATGCTCCTTATGTACAGTTATGTATTTATGTTGAATTACTCATGCTCTACATTGTGCTACTAAAGAGCTGGAGGACAGTGCTGTATAAACAATGAAAAGATTCTTTCAGGTCTTCACTTTGGTTTGCAAATTTGGGCTTGGAGTCTTTCTTCAGAAGGATTACTGCTGCTTTCTGGTGGAGTTTACACACTGGTTCAACGTGAAGCCTTCAGTAAAAGGGAAAATGTGTGAACTTCAGAAACTTGCCTTTGGCTTGAGACTGCTCATCAGTTCCACTCCAGTTATCAGTGTCTATTTTACTGACTCTCAAACAGAGGAATTTGGAGGCTGTGCTTCCACCTGGATACCCAGCAGCTCACTGGCACACGGTGCCCAGAGAAGCTGTGGCTGCCCCTAGGTCCCTGGAAGGGTCCAAGGCCAGGCTGGATGGGGCTTGAAGCACCCTGGGACAGTGGAAGGTGTCCCTGTCTGTGTCAGGGGGTGGGATGGGATAATCTTTAAGGTCCCTTCCCACCCAAACCATTCTGGGATTCAAGTACAGCTCCCATCCTGGACAGTGCCAGGCTTTAGCAGAGGGGGTTGCTGAGGGGGGAGCAATGGAATTGGCACGGAGCTGTTGCACTCCTGAGGGAGGCTGAGTGTGCCTGGGGCTCGGCTCCACCCCATTAACATCCCCCTGCCACGGGCCCTGGGGAATGACTGTGTGCTGCCTGTAAGGCACCTTTGCTGCACCTCCTGCTTTTCAGATTATGGATTTCTTACAGTTTTAGTTCCCGGTTGAACCAGATATGCCACTCATGACGCTGGGAAGTTCAGCTACTGCTTCCTGAGGCTCTCTCCTTCCTACTCCGTCATTTTCTCCATCAGCACTGTGTTCCAACCAGTCATTTCATCCTGAAGAAAGATTTCTGGAGAAATCCTTCCTTGAAACACATCCTTCCTCCAGTGGAAAGTTCTGACCTCAAATGATCTGCAGGGAAGGAAGATGTTTTGCCAAAAACCTCCCCATTTGCTTTGCTCTATGTTTACTCCTTAGTCTGTATCTTAGGAGCCTTTAAGCACAGACCATAACAGTCTGTGGGGTCTGTGCCTGCCCCATACAGGGACCCTGCCCCTGTTCTGTGACAGTGGCTTCCTTTGTGGACACTGACTCGTTCATATCCAGTCTTTGGGCCATCCCACTCTGGCTGTTGCAGATATCACAGGAAAAGATCTGGGTAAGGACTTTCTGACCTGCCACAACCAAAATCTGCTGTAGCTTCAGGTGTCCCAGTAGTTTTGTTCCAGGGCTTTGCTAAATTGCAGGTGTTGGACTGGGAACAGAGAGGTGGTGGGAGGTGAAAGGTTCTTCAGATGCACAGTTAGGGTAAAACCAGAACAAAGGAAGACCAGTAAAGTTTCTGTCCCTGCACCTTGTCCCTGGCTCATCCTGTGAGTTCTGCCATTGCTTTTTTTGCTCTGCTTGAGCTGTCATTACATGGGGCTTTTAACATGGGAATTCTTCCCAATCAGGAAGTAATTATAATCATAGACTGAAATATTTAATGGAACAACAATCACAGTTTTATTTATTTTTTATTGCAGCATATGTTTCTCTCCTGAGTTTTGGAAGATGTTGCCACTTCCTCTTCAATCACAGAAAGGAATGAGCCATGACATTTCTTTTTAATGAAAATGCTGATCTAGTGTTATCTTGTAGAGCTAAATGAAAAGTTTCTAAGGCTGACTTGGTTGAATACATTTATGGCTTAGCCTGTGGAGTGCTGTTTTTGTGCTGGTGAGAAGTCTGATATCTTTTTTCATGTTGAGGCTGATTTTTAAGAGCCAGGGAGAACTTGGCCTGCTTGGTATTTGGTAGGGTGGTTTTACATGGTAAGGAAGTGCCTGGCAGGAGCTGATTTTCTGCTGTTTGCAATGAAGTGCTTGAATAATCAGTGCAGCAGCCCTTGCTTGGGACCCAATGTGCAGAGTGCTGTTAAATACAGAATTTGACTTGGCTTAGTGGCTCACAGAGAGTGGATTTTCAATAAACAAAACATTTCCCATGATAATGGTACAGCACACACACACTGTGCCAAAGGACTGTTCCAAATAATGTGGTTGGCTTGGGAAAATTGCCATTTGTAAAGTGCAGAACAATACTGCTTTTAATGCAGGTACCCAAAGTCCTTGAGACTGGCTGGGCTCTCTTCAAATTATGGTTTCATAGCCCATTATCAAATAGTAACTGGGAAGGTGAAAAAACCCAATGGTATGTTTTGGTGGTTCAAATTTCAAAGCTTTCACACATAAAAAATTTAGCAAGGGTGAACTATAGATTTAGAAGCCTTAGAGATATTTTAAGAAAAGGCCGGTAAATCCAGTGCAACAAGGAGAAAAACCCTTCCTGCAACTTCAAACCCTTCCCTCCCCCTTATTTCAGTATATTTCTATTTAGAAACTATTTTGGGGGGGTTTCAAACATTTCTGAATTCCTTCAAACTAATTGCAACAAATTGGGGTAGTACCTTTAAAAGAACACACAGGTTTTAGTCTCTCTTTTTATTTATCCAAAACATCTCCTTGAGCTTAAACTTCCTCGTGCAAATAGGTATGTGGTTGTGACAGCACAGAACCTGTTTCTCACGAGAAAAATCTTTCTGTTTATGGTAAACACAAGACAAGGTGTTCAGAGCTCCTTTGGGAACAGGCGGGGCAGAGGGCTGTGGCCAATCCCAGTGGGCGTTCATTTTGTATATAAAGCTGCATTTAAATAAATAATTCCCTTTTCTCGGCAATCTCTCTCGTGTGCCTCTTGTTTCGACATCGGCTCAACAGCGACACGTGGTGAGACTTTTCAGCTTTTCAAAATTAAAAGAGAAACTTGTATTTCTGGTTTTTCAGTTCATGCAGTTTTACCTTGCTTCAGATGATTTCATTTTTTGCCTCTGTGTTGCAAATGTAAGGATAAAAGTTTTCCTTCCTTTTAGTTCTTTGCCCTTCTCTTTTCTTACATTAAATTTTGCTGGCGTAGATTTTGTTATTGGTGTGCGTTGTCAGGGCAGCTTTTCCACTGGATGTGGTTGGAAGGAAGTAGAATGAGATGGAGCCAGGCTGAGTCCCTCGAGAGTCATTTCCTGGACTCTGTACTTTCAGTCAGTGATTCAAAGTTATGATACTCTGGCTCTTCAGATGGGAACAGAATCCCACCTGCTCCTTGAAGATTTTCCTTGCCTGAAAAGTGTAGGAAAATCATATAAGCAATGTAGCCCTGGAACATCTTTTCCCTCTCATTTGGTAAATAATGGGGAAAAAACCCTCCCCCACCTCCCTGAAATTTCAAGTTTTGGTTTGTTTCATCCAATAAATCTCCTGGTTGATGTGATTGTTGCCAGCTAGAATGAGACAAGCTCCTGTACATTCCTGCTTTTCTCCCCATCTTTTTCTTCAGGTATCTGTCAATATTTAAGACATTGTTATCTGCCTCCTATTTCCAGCTGTTGTTCCATGTGGCCTTAAAACATTCCTGTTCACACTTATGTTCTTTCTGAATCATAGAATAATAAAATCATTAAGGTGGGAAACCTCTCAGATTGTCCAGTCCAAGCAATCTTTCCAGATTTTTCAGTCTTGAGGACTGAAATTACATCAACAGGGATAAAAGAATATATTTTGGTGTGGGTATGTGTGTTATACAGGTATAAATTATATAGATAAATATTCTATCACACAGGAGATTTTTGAACTGCATGGCTTTAGCCATAAGTCATAATTTAGCCAATTATTACCAGTTTTTCTTATTGCAGCTAAACAAGTCCAAAGGAAGAACTGAAAGAAAGAAGTTCCTTCTGTTTGGACAGGTTCAGGCAGTTTTAGGCAAGTTTCTTTGACTTTCTTTCACTGACCCCACTCCAGTAGCTGTTACTGGCAAAGATGTATTTCTAAATGCCCATATTAAATATATAAATATACATGGCACGTATTTCTCATTGCTTCCCTCTCCCGTGAGGTTCTGCTCTGGTATCTGCTGCTGTCATGCAGTAAATTATTTTTCTGCTCTAGATTAACAGAGCTGCAACACTCAGAGCCAGGGGCAAATCCTGATGTATCTGCACTCCTGGATCAGGGTGGTGATGAATGGTGAGAGCTTTGCAGAGTCCAGTGTCCAAATGATCCCATTCCCCAGGTGGAATATAGATAACACCACTAAAAAACCACAATACTTGATGTTGGTTTGCCCGGGGAGGATGTTTATTTGCAAACGAGGTAGAGGGGATTCTGATGGGATTAATAGGTCCATGGATAATGCAAACTCAACAGAAGGTTGTGCCAAATCCTGTCCTTTCTGCCTGAAATCACCAATCTTTGCAGTTGGCTGTTGCCCTGCTCTGAAATGCCCCTTCCTTTGCACCCATTGTGTGTGTGGTGATTTCATGGATGGAATTCCCCTGAGTGACCTCAAGCTGTGTTTGTTCTCTCCAGGTCAGACTGAGGAGCTGAGGATCCTCATCAGCCCTTCTTTGCAGGTCCAGGGAGTCCCACAGGTGTTTGGCCAAGCTCCAGAGCTCTGTGGAAGCAGACTGGGACACTTCACTGGGGTGGGGCTGGAACTGGACCGAGAGGACCCTCTGTGTCTGCAATTCCAGCTTTTCCAAGGTCCTTTATGCTCCACAGGTGCTCATATTTGAAATGTCTATCCAGAATCCCTTCAGATCCAGAAAAGCAAAAAAAAAAAAAGCTATACTTTTAGATTCCAGCAGTGCAGTTTGTACAATGTCCTGATGTCCTGAATTTATGTCATATTTGCCATATATTCCCACCATCCTTGCTCTGATGTGATCCTGTTGAGGCACCACTAGCAGAGGGAGATGTAAGATGGTTTTCCTGATGGAATGTCAGAAGGATAAAGGGAATACACAAGGGAGGGGAGATTTTTGCCTAAATAAAAAGCTGCATTTTCATCTCAGCTTTCAACCAATTTCAATAAGCACATTAAAAACGTAAGGTAAAATAAAGAGGGAAAAGTACTTTTTACAAACCACTTTAAGTCTGAATTTAGAGTCTTTTATATCAGGTAACGTAAAGTACAAGTGAATGACAAAGTAGAAGCAAATCCCTAGAGCAGGCCCACATTCCATGTTTTATGAAAAAGTTACAATGCAAACAAGCATCTGATTAATAATTAGTGGAGGTAATTTGCATTTGTACAAAAGAAATAACCTTTACAGAATTTCAGAGAAGGAAAGTAATGATAAAAATTCAGTTTTAGGGCTGCAACAACATAAAGGGATCTCAGTGTAGATGAGAAAGGCTTGTCTTGGTCGGGTTGTAAGCCACAGCCTGAGCTTCACTTTCCAGTTTGGCTCTTCTTCATGTTCAGGGGATTGGAAATTCCAGGGAAATGCAACAACCCCACTGGTAAGGAAAAGACATAAATATAGGTCAGGACCCAGTTTAGCCAAGAGATGGTGCTAATGTATTTATGGAGTTGGTGAGAGCCAAAACTGAGCAGGGAAAATACAAAATTCACCATGCTGTGCTGCATTTAAAATAATGAATGAGCATTTTTATTTACGGTAAGCCGTGGTGAATGTAAACAATTTAATTTTTACAGATAACATTCAGCCTCTCTAAATGGATTATTAGATATTAGCAGCTTGCTGGAATATTTCAGAGTTAAAGAGGATAAATGAAAATATACTTGGATGGTAACCTTTAAATTTCACAATTATATTGCAATTCCTGAGACTGGCCTCTCTTCTCATTAAAAAAATAAAAGTGACTGAAACTGCAGAGAAAGTGCCAGAAATGTGTAAGTAGGATAGAGACAAACTGTACTTTCTGCCTAAGCAGATTTGCATGTTTACCTTGATTTATATTAGTTCAGATTTTGACTCACTCCATCCCTGAGATGCAACACAGAATTGAAAATCCTCCTAAGCTACACATTTCCAGAAGACAAAACTCCCCCATAATACAGGAGAAGAACACTGTCACTTGTTGGCAGAGAGGTGCAGCCTCTCAAATTCTCAGAGGATTTGAATTTTTCCTGTGTCCTCCAAGAATTCTGCTGTCAAATCCTAGAGGAGGAAGTGTTGCACAACGTGTTCGCTCTGCCACTTCTCCGTGTCCCCTCCCTGAGTTATTCTGTCACACAGCAGGTCTTTCAGGCTCTCCCAATGCCACTCCACGTGCACATTTTACTTCTTAATTTCACCAGAGCACGCTAAATTTTAAGCAAAACATAATCCTGGGGAAATACTCCTCCTCTCTCATGCCCTGCACTGAGGTTCCAGATTTTTCTGCCCTGTTCTTACTTTTCATGACCAGAAACTCGTGAGGAGCTTCAGTGCAGATAGGAAAAACAAGGAAATCTTTTATGGAAAAACAGTTCCTCCATATCCTTTTATCCATTTTGGGGGCAATCCTTCCTGCCTGTGTGGGCAGTTTCCAGCAGACCATTCAGAAGTTGAGCCATGCATTGTTTGATTTCCTCTTTGATTTTCCAGGTAATGGTTTAAACCATAGGAGGTGACTTCCCAAGCTTGTTTTTTCCCACTGCTTTGGTTGTTAAATGGTGTCAGCATCTCCTCAGACATGGTTGTTCTACTTTTTTTTTATTTGGAAATAGGGAAAACCCAACAGTTACAGGATTTCCTGGTCCCTTCCTCTCAGCAGGAATGTAACCCCCAGCGCTGGTCACGAGCTAAACAGAATAAAAACTGGAGTCATTCTCCAAAAATTTGGCAGCATCAGTCTGGGTTTTGCCTTAGTTATTGCTTCCACTCAAGGTTTTAATTGATAGTTTAATTAATAGATAGATCTCTGATGGGGTAGGAGAAAGGGCAGACAAACAGTCTTGAATTGTCTTGGCCTTTAAGGGTGGAAAGTGGTCAAGTAGACTGAGCTGGTTTGTGGTAGTGACTCACAACCTTCTGAGATTTCTGGCCTCAGAGCAGAAGTTCTGTGTATTTAGCAAGAGGGCTAATTGCTAAATTTGACCTAAATTCATATATAACTATATCATATACCCATGTTTTCCTGCAGATTTGTGTTAAACCAAGCTGACCAGGTTCAGGAGGTGATAATTTTACTCCCTGACTTTCACTTTCCCCCTGGAGGTGTGGCCTCAATTGTTATTTCTGTTTTGTTTGCTTTGCAAACTTGTCAGTCTTTCATTGCAACATCTGATGATAAATATAACAAAAAAGGCTTCTACAGCTTCATATTCGTTTGTTTTTTTGTTTTTTGTCTGTTTGTTTGTTTTTTTTTTTTGTCGACCGCACAGACAGTGCCTCAGCGTCTCTATCCCTGTCAGTGTTATTAATGGAGGGAAGAACTTGTGTGGAACAAACTTTGGCTTTTCCTCATTATGCCTCAGAGAAATTGTTGTCACAAATGGGCAACAGAAAAGATATTGAGCATCAGGAAATAAAATATGAAGGCATATCTCAGGTTTTAAGACTTGTACATTGCAAAGTCTAAGAATACTCATGGACGTGTTTTTCCTGGCTGCAAAGGGTAGAAACTTTTCCATCTGACTTCTCATGGACCGGGTCAAATGCTTATAATAGAAAATGAACATAAATTCTAAAACAGCTTGGAGATTGAAAAGATTGGTTTTCTTTATGTAAATGGCAATTTCTTGGGATAAAGAAGCCAAAAACTATAAATATGCACTACTATAAATGGTGTACAGTTTTCTTGTGATGGCATTTACAACAACTGCAAAATGAAAGCAGAATGATGCATAGAACTTAAATCCAGGGGTGTTATTAGGCTTCTCAGGTGAAATTATAGCTGACTAATACTCCTGCAATTCCACCTTAGGATGTTCACCCACTTCATTCAAATATTCTTACTTTTGAAAAACATATAAATGTCTGCATAAGCTGACTTTTTTTTTTAATTCCTGTGGGTGTCTGGCAAGTTTCTGGTTGTTACCTTTAGATTTCTTTCATCAGCAATGCAGGAATTTGCCCCAGTTTATGTTGTGTTCTACCTACCTAGTTTCATTATGATTTATGAGGGAGGAGTGAATTGGTTTTCTCTCTCTGTGTGCTGAAGCTCCCCTCGCCGCCTCCTGCTCCTCTGCAGCCTGATCTGGAACAGAAACACGAGCTGGGCCTGCTTTGCACAAATGAGATGGAATAGCAGGAAATCCAGGTGGGAAATGAGCAATGTATATGCACTGACAGCCGTTTGCACAGGCTTATAGGCAGTACTGAGTCCTGGTTTAGGTTGTGTTTAAGCTGATTTAGGAAATAAAAATGGTGACAGTTTGTGCCCAGACACTTTTGTTGCTGTTTGGAGGTGACTGTAACTGCAGGGCTGATTTAGGCCCGAAGCTGCGGACACACACAGAGCATTTTTGTGTCCTTGATATTTTTATGATCTTTTAAGGTCAGGTGCAATGTGTGCCCTGGGAGAGAAGGGGGTGAAATCGTAACCAAAAGCTGTTAAAATTACATTGTGGCACTTTTATTAGACACAAGTAGATCAGGGCAGTGGGAGAGGCTGCCAGAGCTCCGGGAGCGTGTGGACAGCGTTCTCAGGGATGCACAGGGTGGGGTTGTTGGGGGTCTGGGCAGGGCCAGGGGTTGGGCTGCATGCTCCTGGTGGGTCCAGCTCAGGATATTCTGTGATTCAGTATCTCCTGAGTGTTAACACATTGTATATAACCCCGTAATATTCCCAGTTCACTGCTGTTCTGAGCTCTGATGAGTTCCACAAGAGGCAATGAGCTGCTCCGGGTGCCAGACACGGCATCTTTATGGACAGAATCCACAATTCCAGCTGGATGCAGCTGCGCAAGAGCAGCCTTCACACCTCGGACTGTTTTATGCTGCAGTTAATCCTTAACAGTGAGAGGAGACACACTTCTCCTGATTTAGTCAAGAACCAGAGAATGAGGGAGCAGCAAACATGCAGCAGCTCCCTGAAAAGTCCATGGATGAACCATGTGTTCAGGGTTTAGGAACAGCGTGGTGAACAGCATGGCTAGCTGCAATCAATTAAGGAAAATTAAAAAATTAACTTGCAGCTCCACCACTGAAAGTGGCCCTGGTTTAATGGAGTTCCAGGGTAGCTATGGAAGTGCTGCTTTTATTGGAAACCAGTTCAGATTCTGGGTTTTGTGCTAAGTTTGGTGCCAGCAATGGCTAAAGAGGAGGTGTGACATAGCACTGCCATCCAGATGAATGTTTCAAATTGCTCTTGCTGGTGGTTGTTCGGCTTCTCCTGCGCTTTTCCTTTCGTGCATCTCCACATTCTGAAGTGAACTGTGTGCGGTGAAGAGATTTTAAAGGAGTTACTGGAATTTAAATGTTCCTTCTGCTTAGCAAGCTGAGGCGGCTTGTCTTCCCCACCCTGCTAGGAGAGCTCTCTGGAAAGAGGGATTTCCAGGAGCTGCCTGGAGGGTAAAGGCTTCTTCAAGTTATTTGAGGAAGGTTTCTTTCCTTTCCTTGCTCCATCAGAGTGGTGTCTGTTGTGCTTTTGCCTCACCCTGCTGTCCCCCTCCCTCCCCAGAGCAGTGACATCCCCAGTACTCGCTGCAGTGGAGTCCAGCCTCTCTCCTGGTCCCTGCCTGCTTTCCTGGTGACCCGTGCCCACCCCTGCCTGCAGCTCCCACCCTGTCCCTGGTGCTGTGGAGATGCCATAGCTCAGCACAGCGGAGCTGTGGCTCCTCCTGTCCCTTTCCCAGGCTGTGGCCACCTGGGTGTCCCTCTGTCCTGCCCTGAAATTCCTGCAGTCTCTCCCGCTCCTGCTGCTCTGCCCCTTTGGATGTGTGAGTGCGCCGTGAGAGCTGCAGGGTCCGTGGCCGTGCTGGGAGGGACAGCTGCTTTCTGTGACAGCACACAGTTGTTATATTGTGCCCAGCCAAAACAAAATGAAACAGTAATTAAGATTTATGAAATAATTGTCTCACAAAAGCCTACTGGAAAGGAGAAGTGATAATAAAAAAGCTGAAAGAAAAAGAATCGCCTGTTGCTGGGACAACTGAAAATGTAGCAGCAGGTAAGGCTATTGCTGATGGGCTGAAAATCTGAAATTTAAATGTTCTCTCTGCTTTCAGCGAGTGCCACGAATGAATGTTTCTGCATGCCTGACCTGCTTTGTAGTCGGCTGGCGTGGGATTGTGACTTGCATGTAGCTTCATTTGCTAATGCAAACCCCAGTGCTGGTAATGCCTGACTGAGTGATGCTTCACTGCCCTTCTCAGGCTCCTGTTGGAGTGAAACACTGACTAAGATGATCTGAGCTCCTCTGTTGCTACCTGAATCCGTGCGCAACTGGGCTACTTTCAATTACAGAATAGTGAAAGCTTTGAATTCCTGCTCCAGACGAGTTATTAATGTTGGTACCACACTGTGATAAAACCACATTTTTAATCTTGCAGCACTTAAGGTACATAAAGCATCACTGCTGCTTGAGATTTACTGGCTTCCCACTGCTCAGGTTCACTTTGTCAGCAGCAGAGGAAAGTTGGCTTTGAGCTTGCAGGTAAAATGGAAAGAACTGGAAGAAGTTGTTGTTCAAACGTCTTCTGTGGGTGAGAGGAAAATCACAGAGTTAGTACAAATTGTCTGCTTTGCTTAATTAAAAACAACCAAAAAAAAGGCAAAACAACCCCCACCCCTCTAATCTCAAAAACCTATGGGAAATACAGAAACATCAGTAATAGCTAAGAAATGAATAAGTCTTATCTCTTCACCAGTTAATGTTATCTTTAGTTCTTGTGGATGGAATTTAGATCTTAACAGCAAATTCTTTCCCAGGAAATATGGGAGGAGAAGCAGTGCTTAAGTTCAAGACTGTTATAGTCTGGACATGGGAGAGCTGAGCTGAGGTCGGGTGCCCTCACCTCAGCAGCCTGGAAAACTCGAGTTTGGATTATCCAAATTGTGCTCAAGCTGTTAAAGCTCTCCCTGCTGTTCCCTTGCTCCAAAGGCTTTCTGTTGATGCTTTCTTTTGCTGCAGAAAGCTTTGGCTGACCCTTTGGGGGGGGTTTTGCAGAGCAGAACCTGAGCTGGAGCTGCACAGCAGATTAAACCATGGACTCCTCTGCTGGCAGCGGCTCAAGGCTTTAGGTGTTGGTAAGGGAACATGTGACTGCACCGAATTCCCTGCTTCTGCTTCCCACTTGGACACCTGTGGGCACAGAGGTTAATATTCCAGTGGATAATTGGGTATTTCAGCACCAGCCCCTCACTATTTAGTAGTAGCTTTTTATGAAATGATGCAATTTCATCACCTTCGCTTTCCTTCTTTTGACAGCCAGTGTTGGAGCCAGACTTTGCCGGTGTAAACAGGCATTAAAACAGCGTTAATTACTCTGCTTTACCCCAGCAGAGGCTGCTGGGACTTTGGCAGCTTCTCTTTAGTGCAACCTAATTACTTTTACACAGGCAACAATTTTCTCTTCACAAACCACCTGACCTTGTCAAGCGGGTCCGTCTTTGACCACAATTTGCTCCCCAAACTTCCAGCTCCTTAAAAAAAGGTGATTATAAGCACAACTTTCTATACAGGAGTTAATTTGAGCTTTCCCTGGCTTGCACAGGAAGGATGTTTCCCACCAGGCAACGCAGGGAGAATTGGACACTGGGACATAGCAGCCAAAATAAATTTACTCCTAAAGTTGGTAGAATTTCACAGTTTTGGTGCAAGATGTTGTATTGGGTCTGACTGAG
>VZTJ01006245.1:208249-280346 GCA_013397795.1 Orthonyx spaldingii | reverse complement strand
TAGGAGGCACAGATACGTCAGCATGTGAGGGATATTTAGGGAATGGGGAATTGTAGGACTGTAGTTCTTTTTCCGCCTTTCCCTTCTCAAGCTTCAAAGGGGTGCCAAAAATACTGTTGAAGGCAGGGGCATCACAGGTGATGGATAAAGGCATTTTGGAACAGATATAAACAGTGTCTGCATAGCCATTTTCTGGACAGACTTGTCATCTAAAAGCTCAGAGCACTGGGAGCACGGAGACGGTCAAAGATGAGCAGTTCCCTGGCTGACAAATTGGCTTTACTTGTCTAACAGAGCAAATAGGAGGGCACAGGCACACCCAAAGCTGCAGAAATTGATGCCTGCTGGTAAATCCTTGCACAGTAGATAAGGAATAACCAGGCAAGTCTCTGCTTCTGAAGAACACCAATGTGGGCTCTGCAATGACTGTGCATTTGATGTATTGCAGTTATACCCACACAGCCTCCCAGAAGCAGTGCTGAAGTGCAATTATGCAGAAAGCATTCAATTCCAGAAAGGCTGTTATTTACAGACAACAGTTTTGCAATGCGGTTTCAGAGACAGAAGTGTTCTAACAGCTTGGTCACTGAGCCTTTGTGTCCTCACCCAAAGATCTGTATCTGATATCCTGTAAATACCCACTGCTGCAACAGGGCTCGTCCCTGCACATTGTCTTTAACTCAGCGACGATTCTCAGAACTTCTCCATTCCCCCTCCATGATACCCCTCCCAGCCTTACACTCCGAATCAGTGATCTGTGCTGTAAAACTGCCCAACAACTGGAAGACGGAATCATAGCATCATAGAATGGCTTGGGTTGGAAGGGACTTTAAAGATCATCTCATTTCAACCCTTCTACCATAGGCAGGGACACTTTCCTCTAGACCAGACAGACAGACCAATGTGCAGAGATGGACAAGAAAGCAGCCACCTCACTTTCTTGGCACATGTGGTTAAAAAATGGCAATACATAGAGAAACAAAACATGATGCATGGATTGGGCTTTTCAAGAAAGCAAATTATCAGTGCTTCTTTTCTCTGTGAGTCTGCATCATGAAAAGTCTAAGGGTGGCTCAAGCTGAGCATGAGTCAGAGGACTCTTCTCACCATTTTGTAGGTTGCCCTCTTACACAGAGAATTTTCTCATTATTTCCTTTCAAATGGCACAGAGATGAGGATGCTACCTGTGTCTGATGGATCTACTTGTTTCTGCAGAGGAATGTGAAAGTAGTGATGATATCTCCAGGCTAGATATTTCTGCCAAGTAATTTCTATTTATTTCTGTCATCTCTGAAAGAAATCCAAGAGTTATCCAAAAGAGCCCTTATTAGGAAAGATTTTGAAGGTGGAAATCACCATGAAGGCTGCAGGAATTAAAATAGAACAGCAGGTCAGTAACGAAGGGAAGACAGCAAATTCATGGCAGCTAGAGTGAAATGCCATCCATCTGCCTTCTATATGGAAGGATGATCTAACTGAATTACAGGCTCAGATGACTTGGCCACTTTTCCCTCAACACTGAATGTCTTGGAAAACCCGTCAGCATACGCCATGAGAAATAATATGATGATGCTTACTACAAAGAGCTATTGAAATGTACTAATTGCAAGGAAAACACGACTCCAGCACAGAAGCCCATTTATGAAATGAGGTTTACACCTTCATTAGAGTGACATCCATTCCAGGTGTCAAGGACACCTCAATATAATTGACCCCAAACTTTGCCCTTGAGGTAGAGCAAATACCCAAGTGCACAACTGTGAGAAGCAGATATTGTAACTTGGGGCAGCCTAAGCAGTGAACGGAATGTGACACAGCAGACGAAGAATGAGCAGGAACTGCACCAAAACAGTACAAATTATAGTTCCAAGGGTCTGAGAAACGTGATGAGGGCTCTGCCCACGCTCTGCAGTGCACCCATCCTGGCTGTACTGTGCCATACCACAGTGCAGAAAGGAACTCACTTTTCCCAGTACATCATTTTGCTGAAGAATGGGAATGGGAGCATTTTATGGTCCCCAGGAGGGTTCAGCTGCAAAGGAGCATCTCCGAAACCAGATGTACAGATAATTCTGCCACTGCAAGCTGGCCTGCTTGTCACGAATGTCTGCATCACAGCAGGATGGTATTTGGCTGCCAAAATACCCTTGTAATTCTCCACTAAATTACCCTCAATAATGGGCTGTTGCCCTTCTTGGGTCACTCATTTTCTAGGTGTTTCTTCAGGAGTCCCAGGATTTGCTTGAAGCTGAGAGGATGATCACAGCAGTCCATTTTCCCTGGGGTGACTTCTACCATTAACTTATTCAGCTGTGCCTGTCAGGTGGCTTGTTTACTCCTGTAACACTGGAACTGTTAGAGGACCATTTCCATATCCTTTGGGTTTTTCTTTGGCAAAAGAGCCAGTGGAAGTTTGCTGCTATGGTGACTCTAAATATCTCTGAACACCTATTTCCCTTGAGGCTGCTGCAGTGTCACTGCTAAAGTAGTAGCTGGTAGGACAATTTTCTCATTATTCCTTTTAAATGGAATTTCTAGCTATAAGTTCCAGTAAATGTAAGAGGTGTAATGAGCTGGATGCTCTACAAATGCAATGAAAAGACAATCTATTGTTCAAAGAGCAAAATATTTAAAGTAAGCACATTAAACACATAAACCATAGGGATCATAGAAATTGATTTGGCTTTTGTTGGGGTTTTTACAGAGTATTAAGTTAAACTTCCCGTGGAGGACAATTTTCCTGAATCAAACCAGCTTGCTTTAATCCATTCTTCCTGTTGAGTCCCTGCAGAAATGGGCCCAGAATACCACTCTGTTGCTAGAGAGCTAAAGTGCATAATTTACATTTCTAAATCTGCTAGGAAGGTGTAACAATGGTTTCCATCTAGTGGCTTCTCTATAAAAAGAGGAAGATGGAGAAGGAGGAAAATGAGGATGCTGGGTTTGATTTCTCTTGGTTTTTTATACATAAGTAAATCCAGTAATCTTATCCATGAATTATTCCTGACTGATGCTGCTGTAAGTAAAAGGATTCAGATTCTTCAGTCAACACATCTGTTCTTTTAGATCCAGGAGAACATAAAATTCAGAACTTTGTTATAACACCGAGAATAAGCCACTCTCCACCTCTATGGTCTCCATTTTATTGCTGCTGTTTGTGAAGAATCTCTGATCACAAGGATGTGGATGAGGGAAAAAAAAAAAAAGGTTCTCAAATTCTGTTTTGGTTGGCTGGATGATTTCAGGGTAAAAAGAACATTAAATATACTTACAATGTGCACAGCCCATGTACAGACAGATATAGCTTATATTCCTGAGTACAAATAATACCTACAAAATATACTAGGTATGCAACTGAGCCAATCATAGCTTGTGCTGGGTGTTACTTAATTGGTGGGAAAAAAAGAGAAGTTTTTGGAAGAGCTCTTTCACCACTGTCTTCTGCTTGATCGTATCTAATAGGCTTTTCCATGTGGTTTTCCAAATATTTCTCTGGAATAACATGCTTCCTTGTGTTCTGCACATCACTTGCTGCTGTGCCTGTGAAGGGAGTCAGTCTGTCAGCCAGTTCACTTCTCACTTTGTCAGCTGCATTTTTCCAGAGATTCTCTGCAACAATAAATCATTAAAATGAGACGATAAGACTGGAGACTCTTAACAGCAGGTAAAACACAGGAATGACACAAACTCCCAGCAAGTCAGGTGAAAGTTTTCTCTGGAATCTTACAACACACACTGCTGCATTCTTTTGCTCTGAAAATGAGATGTACAGTGGTGAGGTGTCAGATACTATTTTGCTCTCAGCAGGGAAAAGGGCTTTCCATGTGAATCTTCAACACTTCCAGCCTTCTTGCAGGCAGCTGAACTAAAACCTAAGGCATGCAGTTCTACACAAATGAGGAATGGTGCCTTTACCACATTTCAGTGGCCATCCGGAAACTCCACACTCTCACCTCCCCTTACTCCAGGCAGATGACACTAAACACAAAGAAACACCAAACACTGACATAAATGCACTTAGTTCTGAGGGAGAATATGCTTACGAATTGCCTCTCTTCTGTTTTCTAGAGCAGAGAATGAGCCATCACTCATCTTCCTTGGAGCCTGTGTTTTCTGTTTAGCCCAGAATATTTTTGGCTCCTGGATCCACGCGTGTTTCATTGCTTCATCGGGAGTCATGCGCAGGGAAGGTTCCCACCTCAAATCCACAGGAGACAAATTGTTATTCAGCTATTTCTGACTGGAAATTAGTACAAGGCAAAAGAGTCAGCCTTGTCTTCTGGAAGTCAGGTCATTTTTTTAAACAAAATAATTTTTTTTTTTAATCTAAAAGTATAGAAAAATCCTATGTGATCTCCATCTGTCACAACCTATTTACGTCAGCACTGTGCTAATCAAACCCTCTGCAGCATCAAACCATTTTTTATATGCAGTTCCTGGTTCTATTAGGGTAGGGACCCAAAATTACTTGTTTAAGGTTTGGTTTTTTGCTCCACTGAAATTATTTTGTGAAAGTTCTGATTCAACCAGCAAACCAAAATGGATCAATGATTCACACAGACTTGGCAAACAGAGAACATGGAAAGCAACCTTCCTGTGAAACAGAGTGGGATGATTTTTTCTTCCCTCCCCATGTAATCACAAGTTAGCAGTTTCTTTAGGATTTCTTTAGGAAAGTGCTTCTGAACTGCTAGAAAAAAAATTTGAAGTCAGTGCAAAAGAAGACAAAGTAAAGTGTCAATAATAATAGTTACACAAATGATGCCATGTGGAAAACAAAAGAAACTTAAACCCGAAACATCCCACCAAAACATAAAAAACCAAACCAACACAGAGAAAGATTTTAAAGGCGCAAGAGAATGAAAGCAAAGACAAAACTAGCTTGTTGCATACAGTATGAACTCACATTAGGCATCCTTTCAAAAAGTCCAAGAAACCAGCATCATGGGTGTTCAGCACTGTGCTTAGATCCTTGGAGTCTGGGCATCTCTTTTTCCCCTTGCTGTTAGTTACAGCTTTAGGAAAACCTTTGGCATCTTAAAAAAAAAAAAAAAAAAAAAAAAGGCATGCTCAAAAAACTACATTAAAAACCTTCACTAAATACTTTAAATAGTTGCATAAACAGTATTTATGTCCATCACACTAACTCCAGTTTTGCCCTGACAGATTGATAATCTGCCAGAATTGTGGCAAGCAGGATTGGTTACATCCTAGAGACCACATCCTACACTTTGTTGGTTTGTTTGCTTTGAAACTTTCCAAACAAATTATACACAGAGAAATGAACAATGTAAATTAGTTCCCAGAGCCCACTGATTCCTTTTAGGAACAATATTTTTAAGGAGTAACTTCCCTATCACTTTGGCAATTAGAGGCCTATAAGGCATGAAGAGCAGAACTCCAGGTTCGTTTGTAGGCATCATTTTATTCTTTTGCTTTTTTCCCATACCTCTTCCTGAAGGAATTTTTATCAGCTAAGAAGCAGCTAAAGGTCTCTGACCCTTCTCTCTACCAGTGTTATCAATTAGTGATTAACTACCAAGAAGGGATCCAGCAAGGACAAATAATCAGAAGAAATTACCAAAGAATGTTCTCTTCCTTGATGCAGCCTGGATAAAATCAGCTGGTGGAAGACCCAATACCTTCATAGAAAATGAATTCATAGAGTTACTCTTCATTTCATAAAGATACAGAACAACTATCAGGTGAAATGTGGCATTTTGCCTTCCATATGAAAAGAAGTTGAATGTTGCAATTTACTGTAAAATGTCTACAAAATATTTCCTCTTATTGCGGAGGGAATTAAGAGATCCCTTAGAGCTGCCTGTACATGCCTTTGTATCAAAAATAGTGTGGCAGCAGGACCAGGGAAGTGACTGTCCCTCTCTCCATGGCACTGGTGAGGCCACAGCTCGAATCCTGTTTCCAGTTCTGGGCTTGCCACTTCAGGAAGGACATGAAGGTGCTGGAGCGTATCCAGAGAAGGGAACAGAGCTGGGGAAGGGGCTAGAGCACCAGTCTAATGAAGAGTGGCTGAGGGAGCTGGAGGGAAAGAGGCTCAGGGAAGACCTTCTGGCTCAAAGCACCATTGGGCTGCATTAAACCTCCCTCTGAAAGGCCAGGCCGTAGCCAATCATATTTCATTACTGCCTGAGATTTCTCTTCATTGCTGGCAGTGCAGTTTATCAAATGAGTATACAAATCAATCCCAAAAGTTACCTCCATGATGCAGGCAAGTTGGTCAGCTTCATTTTCCCCTGGGAACAGCGGATAACCCGTGTAAAGCTCTGCTATGATACAGCCTAAGCTCCACATATCGACAGCCATAGCGTAAGGATGACCGAGAATCACCTCAGGGGAGCGATAAAAGCGGCTCTGAACGTAGGTGTACACTGTATCAAACATTAAACACGGAGCAAAATATCACAGTTGGGACGGAAATGTCAATTGCAGATTTCACAGAAAAGTGGCATATGTTCAGACATCAGAATCTGTCTATCCACGGATTGCTCACGTAGGCTCTCAAAACTTCTAATCCCATCCTAAAAGTAATGGGTGATACATTTTCCACTGTTGTATTTAGAAATTGTTCTTCAGCAAGTTTCACTGAAGGAATTCGTTCTGCTACTGCTGTGATTCAGCTTACCCATGCTCATTTTCCTATTAGAAGGTGTTCCCTTTGCATCAATCAACAGTTCCTAAATTCAAAACACAGTTCCCATTCTCCTCCCTGTAGTATTAATTTTTAAAAGTACCAATTATAATTTAACCATCTCACTGAGAAAGGCTTTCTGGACCTGACAAACTTCTTGCTAAGTGAAATATTTGGATGATCTTCTTAAAGTTTGTTTCAGCTAACCACTCCTGAAAGTGCAACTCTGATTTCAACAGGAGTGGAGGAGCTGATCGGGCTTGGGACAAAGAAAAAGAATGGTAATATCTTGCTTGTCTCTACCAGTATTTGCTCCACTACCAGTGGCTGAACACCTCATCAGGTTCTAATTAGGGGCATAGGTCAATATATTAGCCCAATCAAGGAAATAGTTTTCCCACATTATTTAAAATTAAGAAAGCTTATTAAGAAAATTACATCAACTTGACTTTTCTGCAAACCTCTTTGGTCTTCATAGCAGCTTGATCCAAAATCAATAACTTTGACTGAACCTTGGCCATTGTGGTATAATAGTATGTTCTCCTAAAAGAAAAAAAAAAATCACAGGGAAAAGAGGGTTTTAGCACCATATTAAGTTAGTGAACACTTCAGAAAACCGGAATGCAAATCGCATTTACACTTTTCTGCATAACGAGAGCTTAAAATCCAACCTCCTTTGGAATGCATTTGCTAACATGAGGAGGCAGCCAATCATGTGCATTTGGGCAAAGCAGAGGGGAGATTTGGAAAGGTACCCAGGCTGAAAGGGAGCCAGACAGGGCACTATCCCCCAGTACTCAGGGTTGCTTATCTAGCAAAAGCCAAACTGCATCTGGCTTTGTGCTGTGCTAAATTAACCAGAATCATCCTTTCGTAAGCACAGAAAGGCCCATGAAGGAGCCACACTCCACAGTTCTTCCCTGCACTGCTTGCTCCAGACTCCTTGTCAGCTCCCCTACCTCCACCTGTGTGATGCACAGGTCTCAAGGGAGGGATAAATGGACAAGGCAGGGTCCTATGGATTCTTAGCTGAGTGCAGGTGGGTACAGCACTGGGTGCCTGCAATTCCAGATTGGGAAGTGATCCTTAAACAACCAGCTCAGGAATATATGCACTGATGAGCAAACAGAGCCTTCAGCTCTCTTCTGCAGAGCTGAGTTTTGTCCTCATTAAAAGTCTGTCTAAATGCAGGATTTCCTTCTCCACTCCCCAGCAGGCAGATGGTTACCTTTATCAACCAGTTTTACAGTGATTATATGTCAGGGCTTTGAAGGACTGAACACTTCCCAGGTGGATGCCAAATAATGATGAAGTGGTTTCCTGGGTAATTAGCTCATAAGGAAATGCTTCCTGTGGCAGGAAGGAGAAGCTGCTACTGGTCAAAGTCAAGGCAAGGCCTGACTTCCACAATTCAGGTGCTTTTTGCTCTGGTAAGAGAAGCAGTATCCCCTCTCTGCAGCCTGATATCCCTTTGTGCTCATGGTAGGACTGTCTTTAATACTGAATCCCTCACAATGTAAGGGTGCTGGAAAACCAGGATCAACTGGAAAACCAGGCTTTGGAGGCAGTGATTACCTAGCATTAAGGCCAGAGAAGCTCCATATTCTACATTATGTTGAGAAATATCATAGGAGGCAGATGAGATAACAGATGTTGGTTTCAGGCAACATAAATTCATGAAACTGTACAATTGCTGAATGAGAACAAAATTGGCTTTTAGTTAACTCACTACCTTTTCACTAATATGTTACTTTGTTTAAGTACAGACTACACTAACTGATGCTGCCAACATCATTTCTTGTCAGTGGCTGCCTGGAAACAGGTTTCCCATTGGGCTAATTGTTTCTGATTCAGGTATTTGGGTTATCTTGCAAGCCTCTCTTCTCACTGCAAATTGGCCTGGCAAAGATATTGGCAAGACAACGGGTACAGGCAGTATGTGACTTCTCAGAATTGTAAATCAAGATACATTTAGAAAAGTGAGAACAGAATTTTATCCTTAGGATTTTTACCTGAAAGGTTGTTTATTTCTTTATTGGTTCATTTGCCCTTTTGAAAAGGAAATCAAGAGAAATGTTCATCTGAAGTGAAAATAGAGTTAAAATACTTCAGAAATCTCAGAAAATTGCAAAAATTTAAATTTAGGGCTTAAGGGGAATGGAAATGCTTCATCTAGCATGAATGCTTAGCAGATACAACAGCAGGAATTGGATGACAGATGCTCCTCCAGAAACAGGTGAACACCCTAAACACTATTCTACAGAATTCATTTGCCATTTACCAGGCTACTTAATTTTATAGTTATGCCTAAGAAATTAAACAGACTTAAGAGGATAACCTGAAAGAGGCTGCCTTGTGAATACTCCTTGCATTACAATGTCCCTCATCTTGAAATACTTAATTTTACAAGGCTGTTTCTTTTTCTCTAAGCAAAAAGTCATTACTTGAATTTGATTCATATTTGCATACATTTTGGCAAGCAAATAATCTCAATGCTTCAGTGAATGAACTGAATGAATGGTAATAATCACTCAACTGTAGCATGAATATAATCTGAAATAAATTACAGGTTGTGTACAAACATCCTACTGGGTTTTAGGGTTTCTCCTGACAGTTCCTCTCAATCAATAAAAAATAGGATAAGCTCATGTGTTCTGTACAGAATGCAGGTGATGAAATGATTGTACTTACAGGCTTCAGATCACAGTGAATGATTCTTTCCTGGTAGAGCACTTGTAAACACCTCAGCACACACCGAGTGAAGTGGCGTATCAAAGACAGGCTGAAACCTTGGAAATTGTTCTTTTTGATCAGCTCATACAAATTTATGCTGTGGGGGAGGAAGAAGCAGCAGACAGAGAGCAGATAAGAGATTGGGGGATTTATTTTTAAAGGCATGATTAGTTTCCAGTGCATTAAGAGCTTGTCTTCCCACATAAGGGAAGACTCATGCAGAGGAAAATGACAGCTATTTTCCTCCCTGAGAATGCTGCTCTACATGTGATATGCACAAGCACCTCCCAGATCTAAAGCAGATGTCCAATCAGTGAACTTACTTGCTAAACTCTCTGCTGTTAAGCAGCTGTGCTGATTTTCACCAAGAACAATAATCATTCAGGAACTGAAATAAATTTTCTTCTGTCTCCTTTTGCTGTCATTTCTCTTTGCTTTGGCATCTTGAGTAACTTATTTCAGTCTAAAGGTTTTTAACCAGCAGTAAATATTTCTAGATAACCCCCCCCATCAATTCAGATCTCGTTAGGTTTTTATATCCCTCCTGTGACCATCACATCTTAGCTCCTTCCAGTAGCCCTGCCCTGTAGCCTGGAGAAGGGAAGCTCTGGAAGATCTCATTGCAGCTTTCCAGTGCCTTAAGTGGCTTATAAAGAGGAGGGAGAGAGATTTTTATAGTGATAGGAGAAGGGGCAATGATTTTAAACTGAAATGGGAGCAGGTTTAGATTGGATATTAGGAATAAATTCTTCCCTGTGAGAGGTGTCCTCAGCACTAGCACACATCTGCAAGGACATGACCAACTGGAGCTTTCTGCCTTCCCCACTGGAGTGTCCACTGGTGGCAGGCACAGCCCATTCCTTGGGAATTAAAGTTGCCAAGTCTTAATGGAAAAGATCACAAATAAAAGGCTTTTCACTGTATTTTAAGAGCAATAAAAATTTTACCAGATAAACATTTTTCTATGACAACCAGTCTTCAGCTCCTTTGTAAAGAGCTAAAGATAGTGGCTATCCCTGTGTGTTTCCATGGCAGCTTTCAGAAAAGACTGGTCTGTGTCTTCACTGGAGAGGAGTCACCTCTTACCTTGTGTGCCTGTAAGTGACAGACTCACATGCAGCAACACAAGGAATTTAGGTTTCTTTGGGATCAAGCTGTCCATATGATGCTGAATCTTCAGCAGGGGCTGGAGCACATGCAGCAATGGGGGGCTTACTCTAAGACATGGGGAACTGTGAGTAGCCTCCATAATTCTAGTTTGATTCCCTGATTACAAGGATGCTGGTGAATAAAATGATTTGACTTTTCTAAAATTCCTCCAGAATTCCTCCTAAGATGCCCTGCAGGAAAGATTCATAAAAAGCAAGAAGCAGTTTTATTTTTCAATTATTTGATATTATTCATATTTATATACCCTGAAGTTTACCAGTCCCGAATTTACTCTTTTCCTCACGGGTCTTTCAGGGAAGAACACTTCAATACCCAGCACAGAAAACAAGGGATGGATCATATCATTGCCCGTGTGAAGTCTGAACGTGGCCTTTTTCAGTTCACCTTGGGTGATCAAAGGCTCAGTTATGCAGTCTGCATTTATACAGTGTTCCTTTCTAGCTGCCAGTTCTTCTGAAGAAGACACAAAAATTGAATCTTGTAAGGCACAACATCTACAATTCTCCTCAGGGTGTGTGTAAAGGAAAATATGCTTTACCCCAGCAGTTCAAAGGCGATACAGAAGTGATTGCGGAAGTAGAAGTATTCCTTCATGTGGATGATATTGTGAGTGTCATCTTTGTCTTTCTTCAGCAGAGCGTCAAGGATCTTCACTTCTACCAAAGCCTGGCTGTGAAATCTGAAATATTACATGACAGGAATGGTGACATCAACTCAGGGTAGCATTTGTATTTCTGCAAACGCTACAAACACCATGAGCTTACTGTAAGCTCAGCAGGTGGGACAATCATTAAAATGTGTCATTCACCCCGATAACCACAGTAATTTTGATTTCTTATGGTTGATTCCTAGTCTAAATACACTGACCTTACATAACACTTCAAGGTACCTAATTTGACTTGTCTGAAAAGACCTTTAAATGCAAAGCTTTCCAATGAGCATCCAGACTAAAATCCTTGTTCTCTCGAAGTCTATAGGAATGTTTTAGTTTCCCTGAACAGGGCCATGTTTCACACTTACCACAGTCAGCCAGTGGGTTTTGAAAAATATCTTTACACTTAGGGGGGAAATTGAACAGTTGAACATCTGTTTCATTGACTCTGCTTCAAGCTCACAAATTTGTAACCAGCCACTTAACAAGAATAAGTTGCTTAGGACCACAGTGTAGAATTTTGCATGTTCAAGCAAGTGCTGAAAGCCTCCCAGCATATTCCTGTGGTTTTAGAGTCTCGTGGGGATGCTCCCAGCTCTCAGTCCTGCAGGGCTGGTTACCTGGGTTGTGTAAGCACTATGCAATAGCTAGAGAGACCTCCTTGTAAGCCTGGAGAAACTGTGATTGCTTTCCTAGACCGTGTCTCCTCTGGGCCCAGGCCAGTTTCTGACATCCCCTTTCATGACTCTGCTCTCACTGTGCTTAATGAATGTACAGGAAGTTTGATTTTGCTTTGTTCACATTATCACAGTTTGCCTCTGTGTAACAGGGATGATTGTACTGGTTTAAAGTCAGCAGATATCTCACCTTTTCTTATTCCTTATTATTTTCAGTGCCACTAGCTCATTAGTTTTGTGATCTAAGCATTTGGCCACCTGCCCAAAGGACCCTTTCCCAATGACCTCCAAGACTTCATAGCGGTAGGCAATGTGGTCATGTAAAACCTTCAAAAGAACACAAAGAGCTCCGATTCAAAGAGTGCAACACAGATCAAGCTTCCAAGTAGCTCGGGTGTGTGTGAGTCTGTCCATGACAGATGATGGGTTAGCTGCAGGTGAAGGCTACATCAAATAAGGGTGACAAGGAAAATTCCAAGTGGTGGTTCCAGAGCCCACCTACCTTGTATCAACCCTACAGGACATGCAAAGTGGATTGTCCCCTTAGCTTTAAAGGCATGCTTTCGCTATGTGAATATTTATCTTCTAGAAACAACATTTATCTCACATACAACACTTCAGAGTTGGCATCAAATCACTACAAACTTATTGAGCTCAAAACAAATACCATCATTTTTCCACTTACCTTTAAGTAGGAACCATGCTCATCATCATAACAATTATTATTCTGGGTTTCAGGCAAACCTTCAATCTTTTTAGCTTCCAGGCCAAGAAACCAGAGCTCTGTATAATTGAAAATTTCTTTTTGCTCATAGACTGTTAACTGGTTTCTAAAATTTTTCAAGGCTTCTAAATCAGAAAACAAGAACGTAAAACCAAAAATCAATAAAATGTCAGAAACCTGATGGCAAATTGCTTTTACAATGGAACATTTCACAGTAGAGCACACCACTTTGAGCAGGATGCTGAGAAAAGCTGTTAGAGGTCCCTTTCAACTAAGACTTCTCTGCTTCTACAATTCTGTACAAATTTCTATTTATTTTTTATTTTTTCTGGCTTGCAGTATTAGGTTTAAGAAAGCATTCATCTGTCAACAAGACTTTTAAGAGAGCTTAGGTAAAAATTATTTAGTTGTGAGGGAAGTTATGTATATAGATGTGTTTGAAAATCCCATCTGTTGTCTATCTGCTCCCTCAGGCTCCATAACTTACATAAAAAGTTACGTTTTTATTGGTTTGATTGCCATATTTAGAAAATGGCAGTAATCTCCAGTTAACCAAAGCTTTCAAGTACTTGTTTTTCTGATAAAAATCAGAATGATTAGATGCCTGAGGTTAGGGATTAAATGGAGCCCAAATCTGCTTTTCCCCTAGTTCTGATTCTTCCTGCACAGAATTTCAGCTGCCCTAACACCTCCCATCATTTAAATGTGGATATATATTCAGACAGGAGCATTATAAATCTATGTGTTGCATGCATGTGTGGGTGTTTTGTTAAACAGTGGCAGATCTTCATTCAGCAGTGCAGGGATGCTAAATCATTTCAAAGCAAAAGGCCACTACTTTTTTTCCCCCCTAGATTCCTTCTAGAAATAGATTAACTCTGTCAGAAACTTTGTAGATCCAAGAACTCCCAAAATGTAATTTAGCCCACATCAATAAAATGGGCCACAGCCACAAGCAAGTGGGAACGGGTTTTATCACTGTAATAGAATATTGCTGTCACCTACCCCACCTAAGTCTTAGACAAATATACATTCTTTTTTATATTGCATGTTTCTCTCCTGTATTTGTGTTAGTCAGATCATTCTCCTATTGGGTATCTCCCCAAGCTGGATAATTAGAAATCACTGAGTCCATCCATATTGCTGTGCTCTAAATGGTTAAATATTTCAGCAGCCATTTAGCATGGCATCTCTGGTCCCTGAGTATCCTGACTGCTCACACTCCTCATCTGTGCAGGCAGCCTGTCAGTCCAGTCCTTTTAGTTTATCCAGGGATATTCTACCTGAAGCTGTCATAGGCAGTTTGACCCTGAGGCTGGTGCTCTCCAGTTCAGATGGTTTTGTCTGGGCTCTGCTATCACTCTCAGGAAGGCCGTCTGGAAAGTTGTTAAATTGGGAAAAATTGCCTTGAGTTCCATTTTCCTGCCAAGCAGAAAAAAAAAAAAGTTAAAAAATGCTATATTCATAGAGAGAAAGCTGCAATATATTTATTTTGAATTAGTTGAGTAATGTCTATGCAAATTTTGTGCTGAGACAGAACAAGCAAACTTGGGCCCTAGAACATCCTGCTTATCCAGACAGCAAATTCTGCCAAAAGCACTGAAGGCTGTTGGACCATGGAAAGATAAACCTCTACAAATGAGAGAAGGAAGTTCATCTTTCAGATTCATTCAGTATATGGACTCTCTATAAATGCTATCTATACCAGTGCTGGTCAGTCTTTGAGGGCTATGGAACATTTACTCTTGGAAACCATCCCAAACCAAGTGAAAGACAGGAAGTTGATTTGGAATAACCGGTATGGATACGCCAACAAATGGTGTCTGAACAACTTGGTTGTCTTCCCTGATGAAGTGATTGGCTTGGCCAGTGAGAGAAAAGCAGTGGGCATTGTAGGCCTTGCCCTGAGCAGGGCCTGTGACACTGTCTCCCACTGTATAGCTGGAGCCCAATGAGTGGAAGATGAACTGGAGAAATGGATCAATGTGAGCAGCCTGCCCCAAGTTTGCTCTGCTTGTAGTGAGAGGTTGGGCCGGCTGTCTTCCAGGGGTCCCTTCCCACCTAAATGATTCCTTGATTAATTTATTATTTCTCATACTTTGAGGAAGTCCTCACAAAAGTGGGGCAAGATGGAGAGAAAAAACCTCAGTGTCTCTCAGTGTCAGAGGATACCAAAGCCACATTCAAAAACCAGCATACAGTTGCCAAGACAAGGAGAACCCAGGTGATGGGATATGGACTAACCAGTGGACAAGCTTGGTCCACCACATCCTTGCAAGAAGTCCTGCCTGGTACACCTTCAATATGAGCATCCTGGTGCTTGTGGGGTTTCAGTTAAGGATGTGTGCAAGTAAAAACTGGTTCTTTTCAAAATGAAGCATCTTTCCATACTTGTCTCTGGCACTTTTTCTCTCTTCCCCCACACTTACACACGTGTGACATTTTGGCACTGACACTCTCTCGGTGGTACTTGGAGAGAGGCTGGTTCACCAGGCAAAAGAGATGTGCAAGAGCTTTATAACTCACCTGAAGAGAGGGGAGGACGCTCTGCAAGCTCTTATTTGCTATTTGAGGCAGGCTGCTCTCAAAGGGCAGAGGGTTTGCAGCGTCTGCAGCCAGACTATGCTTCACTTGTCCTTCCAGATGTGGGAGGGAAAGGACACCACGGCTGACTCTCTAAATAGAAAGCACAAGGAAATGTCACATTACGACCTAGTAAGCAGTTCTGTGCAACACCTACGACCAACAGAAGGGTTTAAATATTCGGAAAATCTGTGTAGGTCGCTTCTGACACCTAATGGCAAAGGGGAAACAAGCAGATGCTCCGGCAGCTCCAGCTGTACTAACGGGTAGCAGGAGATTCTCCGGGCAATCCAGCACATTTTAGGGAATGAGATTTTTCACAAAAACACTCTCATCCAGCATCAGAGCAGCGACTGCTTCAGCTGCAAAGGGTGATTGGGTTTGGAAGCCCAGCAACCGTTCCAGGCAGCAGGGCTCCTGCGAGTGGGGAAAATAAAGTCCATGCAGGGTAGTAAGTAGGCATGAAGTGTCAGTGGCAGAAAATATCCTTAGCTATTCCCAGTGGCAGAAGAGAAACTGGGTCTGGACTGCTGCCAAACACCAGGGGTGGACACCAGTGGGAAGTCTTTCCTGCACTGGTTTCTCCATATCTCCTTCCCCCTCATTTCCTATGGAGCTCAATTTGACTAAGCACCTTTGTTGCACTGCTTATTAGTGAGGAAAAGGCAAGCTCTCAGCAAATTTGGCTTAAAAATAAATGCTTATACTCACTTAAATAATCCAGGGTTATTAGTCCTTACTAACTTCTTCCATTTATTGTTTGCTAAACATTTCCATACCACTCATTAATTACAGTCAGTCATTTAAGGGTGCAGTTTCATGAATGTCTTCAATGTCTTTTATCAATGTCTTGAATATCTCAAGTCAGAGAAGTCACACTCTTAGCAGCAAGGAAAATCTTTCACGTAGACTATTTCTTTGGTAAATAATAAAAAGAAAAATTTGAAATAAATCTGAAATAGACCTGAAATGCAGAATAAGGTCCATAGAGCTAAAGCTACAACCCATATAAACCTGTGAAATTTTACTCCTCAGGGAAGCATAGAAACATATTTGCAAGGTTTTGACAACAAAGGTGAAGACTGATATTTTCTCAAAAAGCAAAGGAACAATGCTCTCAAGCCAACCAACTTCAATGAGTAAGTTTTTTATTCCAATACTGGGGAAAAGCCTTTAAAACCTTAGAACTGGGATTCCAGTGGAACAAAAGTGATTTGGCTGAAGAAATTCCTCAAATGCTACTGAACACAGCAAAACCAAACTATTTGCAGGTATTTGGGACAGTCATACAGCCACGGGGGAAATGGAAGAGGACAGGGAACAGAGGACTTGCCCCTGCCCATATTAATTTATTATAAGAGGTCACTTCAGGTATTTTTAAAGTCAGCTGAAGAGTTACATACCTGATGGAAGATTCTGTTAGAGCCCAGATGATCCCTCTCTTGAACAGTCAGCTGAGACTGAGAAAAAGCATCCACATGGGAAGACTGCAAACATGAAGCAATGCTTTAATAAAAATGATTCTGGAGAAAAAAAATCATGGAATCTCTGCATGGTTTTTGTGTTTCCCTCCTTTGTGGCAATGCCTGTGCCAACACAGGGTGTGAGAGAGGGCCACAAAAGCTGCTGAAATGTGTTACAAGAGAGGCAATGTCTCTCTTGGTAGAGCAGCTCTTTTGTGGGCTGGGGCAGAGACAGTGTATTTTGTTATTATGCCTCTCAGATGCTTGGTGTGCCCCTGTGCTCAGCCAAGGGGAAGGGGGCCCTCTGCCATCCCTAAATATGTACTTGGAAATTGGTAGTGAGTCTCCACGGAAGGACAACTTTAAACTGCGTCACAAGGTAGTGAGCCCATCCATTGCTAAAAGTAGCATTAAACTGATTCAGCTTGTGGTACAGATTTTATAGAAATAAAATCAGAGTTTATGTTTACTGAGTCACAGAAAGAACACCATTGGTTCCAGTGGACAGGTCATATCAGCAATAAATACAAAAAAAAACCCATGGGGGAAGTGCAGCTCACCATTTTTTACAGTTTGCTGGTGCTTTCAGCAGTTTTTTAATAAACATGGTAAATAGCATTGTGCATTTCTGTCCAATAACAAACTGGAACGAAATGTAGAAATCTTCAGGATACTGTAGACCATGAAAACTCTGTGGCTAAAGCAGATTGCAGCTCTACTTTATAGCCTGGAGTGAATCCCACTGGGTTTGGACAAAAGGACTCCTGAAAGAGTCTGTCTGAGCCTGGAAGAAGCAGGGACCACTCAGATTAGATGCTGCACCTGTGCCAATACACTGCAGACACACTGGTGACATCCATATCTATATCTATCTATATATATATATATATATATGTATATGTATTATATAAGTATATACAATCTGTAGGGGTGAGGGATGCTGGTGTGCAAACTGATCCACACTCACACAGTGACCTTGATCTCTCCAGGGCACATTGGCATTGCTACAAATGGGGAGATCAAACTGAAGATACCTCGACAATGCCTCTGGCACATCCTGCCTGGAATAGAATCATGGAATGGTCTGGGTTGGAAGGGACCTTAAATATCATCCAGTTCCAACCCCTTGCCATGGGCAGGGACACCTTCCACTATCCCAGGTTGCTCAGAGCCCCATTCAACTTGGCTTGGAACACTTCCAGGGATGGGGCAGCCACAGCTTCTCTGGGCACCCTGTGCCAGGGCCTCACCACCCTCACAGTGAACAATTCCTTCCTGATATCCAATCTAAACCTCCTCTCTGTCAGTGTGAAGCCATTCCCCCTGTCCTGTCACTGCAGGCCCCGGCCAAGAGTCTCTCTCCATCTTTCCTGTGGGCTCCCTTCAGGCACTGCAAGGCCACAGTGAGGTCACCCCAAAGCCTTCTCTTCTCCAGGCTGAACTACCCCAATTCCCACAGCCTTTCCTCCCAGCAGAGCTGCTCCATCCCTCTGGCCCCCTTAATATCCCTGCTCTGGCCTGGCTCCAGAGGCTGTGGCATATCCATCCTTGCATATGTGCTTAGATTAGAGGCTCTGAAAGCCTTTTCCAAAGTAAATATGGAGATAAAACTCTCTGTACAGATCTGCCTGACCATATGAAGGAAATGCTGCCTTTGACAGGTTCATCTGTCTCATCATCAGCCATGAAGATACCACTTAAGGTGGGCAGACCAGGGGGAAACTGCCCTTGAGATAACTGTGCTGTGTGTGTGCTCTTCCTGTTCATCTGAGCACAAGTGAATAAACAAACCCTTCTGGAAGGGCAAGCAGATTCAGAACAAACTGAGAGCAACAGCTGTGGCTTTAGTGGAATGGCCATGGGTGGCTGTGAAGCACAGGAGAATGGCAGGAACGGGATAAGTACTGAAACCAGTCTTTGCTGGACACAGAAATTCCCATCTTTGGAACTGGAGATCACCCAGCCAGGGATAAGGGATTATATGCTGTAAATCCAAAATATTCCCAGTGCCACCACAAAAAATGTCACAGAAGAGGGCCACTGGACTACTGCATCCTAAACAGGAGTGTCCTAGAGCATGGCACAGCTTGCCCAGAGCACCAAATATCCTTGTGTATCATTATTTAATGATGATTCCATGGAAAACTCAGTGCCAGATTATTTTTACAGACAATCTACAGAGAATCTTTGCATGTAATCCATGTATCTTGCATTTCAAGGCACAATCACATTTATTATGAAGGTGAGTCTGAGATACACATTCAAAACTCTAGTAATTATATCAGTCCAGCTCTTAGTAAGTCTATTAATTTTAGTGCATGTTATACTTTTTCCACACTTCATTCATACTTTATTCCCAGCTAGCTATCCTTTTCAGTTTCTGGAGCTGATTAAAATATTACATTTCATTTAAAGATAGTTTCTTAACTGCTTGATGTTTTTCTGGCTACAAGTCAATATAAAGACAGGGTTTTACAGAGAAAGAGCCAGCATTGAAAACCAAGGAAACAATGGACTTCACATACCTGTACAGAATGCAGAATCTTCACTCCAAAATGACATTTTCTTAGCAACACTTCTAAAAAGCTGAGCAGTTATGTCTATATTACTAAATTTGTTTTCCCAAAATGTCTTTAAAGCTGAGCAAGAGCTAAGGAAGCAAGTGAGTGAGCTCCAAGATGTGCTGCCAGAATTTGGAATCCATTTAATTTCCATTCAGTGGGGAAAGATTAACAAGATTTTGAGGTGGACATTTCTCCTTCCACAGTACAAAAGCAAAATCAGTCCATGCCTTTTTTTAATCATGGAAATCTGTGATCCTCTTTGTCCTCCTTTCTCAAAACCTATTTATTAAGCATTTATTGCTCTTTGGGCAATTTCTTCAAAACATCTTAAAATCAGTAAGTTACCAACTTTCAGAGAATTCCCCCATATGGGTAAATAACATAAATTTCTATCTGTAGAAAAATTGATCTGTGCCTACACCAGTCCTGCTGGTGGCTGAATGGAGAGCAGGTGGATTTACTAGGCAGTCCATACCATGGCTTTATTTGATGGTCTTGATCCAGGTGACCCAGCAGAGCTGCTGTAGCCAAACCCTGGACTTGTGCTATGGGCTCTGCAGCTGAGCTGTTGTGGCTGGGTTCATTCTGGCAGATGGACTCCAAAGAAAAATTGCAGCAACTGTTGCTATTCCACTCCATTTCATTCCTGGTTTCCCAGCTCCTGTAGCACTCAGCCTTATCCTACAGCTCCAATGTTGCAATCCCAGACTCTCATCTCCTTCTATTCCAGCCCTTCACATCCTGGATCACCTTGCTCATTCCAGTTACCACCAAAGAAACAGAACAAGGTCCTCATCCACCACCTAGCCCGCAGTCACCAGGAGTTTTAGGTTTACAGTATTCTGCAAAATCAGACATTGTGACACACTTTCACCATTCTCAAAATATCAGAACATTTTTTCAGTACTACGTTGATCATAGAAATGCATTAAAATTTTGGAAATTTTTAAATACACAACTACATAAAATAAAGACCCCATTGTCTCCTCATTTAAATAGGCATTCTCTTCCCTCTGTTCTCAAAAATGAATGAACCCTGTGGAATACATGGAGAGAATACAACACAGGTGCTAAATCATGCAATAAATTAAAAAGCCATAGCAAATACACTCTCACTCACTCAAAACACAGTAGGAACACAAACATTTTCCCCACCTTGTCAACTATTTCTGTCAGCATTACTGCGAGAGCTGTTAAGTGCAGGATAGGAGCTGTTTATTCCATTCGGCGAAGGCATTTCAGGAAGCCCACCTTCATCTAGTCAGAGCATAGCAGGAGCAGTTCCATGCACAGTGCCCTGAGCAGAAAAAAATGCATAATGCTTCTGCTTGGCTTCAGACTTAAATTCTTCTCCCGGAAATATGCCAGTGACTATTAGCTGCTCCAGTATTCTTTTGGTGGCCATCTGTTCCCTTTCTCAGCCTCCTTCTAGCCAAATATAATTTTCCATATTTATCATGGCAAGTCAGTATTAAGAAAGACAAATATAACAGGATTGGCTGTTCTCCTTGCCATCTCAGCCTGTTCTTTCTCACTGAGCTTATGTGCTTGCGAAACCTAAAAACACTTGAATTTGGATTTTGTCAAAATTTGTCACAGCGACCTTGCTATACAGTGAGCAAAAACTCTTCACCAAGACTGACAGACTGGAAAATGAAAATAAATTAATTCCTCAAGGGCTGATTTCTAGTTGGGCATTATATGCCAATTAATGAGGACCAAACTGTGGCACCTTGGTCTATGGTTCTTAACAGCATCAGTGCAGAGCTGCTCTGCCCTGTGGGATAATGAGGCTCTCATTTTGGTGTGGATAATGAGACAGAGCTTAGATGCCCTCCTGTCTTTCCTCTTCCTCCTTTGGGTGCTGTGCATGTGTGATGGGGCACTGATGGAGGCATCCCTATCCTCCAGCTGTCTTGGGGGAATATCTAAAGCAAAAATACAGTGTGGTCTCCTCCTTCATAAAGCCAAAGAATGACATGTTCCCTGCTGGTCTGAAATCTGTCAACAACCCAGAATAGTTCTACTTTCACTCAGAAACCAGGGTTTTCAAGGAAGAAATACATGCTTACCCACAGAAGGCTGCTCCTTTTACAGATACTGCTGGTACGGTCAAAGGACAACCAGTTATTCCTTTGCACCCATGGTGGTCTCTGCAAAGCCTTTCCTGATGCAATTGCTGGGCTGCACCATCCTAAAGGCACACTGCTCCCACTTCCATCACTCCCACTTTTCCATTCATCCAAGCTTGGCAACCCTCTAGGCAACAAATCCTCCCCAGTATTCTAAACCTCACATGAAAGAGAAACTTCTCATTTTCTCACCAAATAACCACTCAGGCTGTTGTGCCAGCAGGGGAGGCATGCAGATCATGGAGTCCTAGAATGGTTGGGGTTGGAAGGGACCTTAAGGACCTTAAAGACCATCTCATTCCAACCCCCTGCCATGGGCAGGGACACTTTCCACTATCCCAGGTTGCAACTGTGCCAGGGCCTCACCTCCCTCACAGGGAACAATTCCTCCCCAACATCCAATCTAAACCTGCTCTCTGTCAATGTGAAGCCATTCCCCCATGTCCTGTCACTCCAGACCCTTGTCAAGAGTCTCTCTCCACTGCATTCCCAGGATAGCCTCCATAGAAAGGAGACAGATCTGCCCATGTTTCAGCCATCCCCCATTTAGAAGAATATCCTTGTTGGGGTAGCTGAGCCCATCCCGGGAACTATACGTTGGTGGGACAGCTCTGCTCTTTGAAATCACCCCTTGGAAAGTAAATGGTCCCTCCCTAGGTTACCTTACCTGGATATGTTAATTCTCCTATGTTGATTGGCCTTGACCTGTTCCCTCCCTCCACCCCTCCCTCCTTCTGTATCCCCCCGCCCTCTCTCCACCCCTGTGCCCCCTGCCCTCTGGCCGGTGCCCCTATAACAAGGGTTTCACAAGGTCATTCGGCCTCTTTCGCCTCTGATCTCCTTCGGAATAAAGTGTCTCCGGAACTCTACGCGATTTGGGCCTTCTGTTTTAACCCTGGTAACTCACGAGCTATCTGGCTGGGGGTGAGTGGGTACACTCGCCAGAACGCCGGCCGGGGTAGGACAGGGCTGTCTGCACAGTACCCGGCTGGACTGGCCAGAGTGGCCTTTCAGACCCTCCAAGACACTCCTGGTAAAAGCAGAAGCCTCCATCTACCCCACATCCCCCTCTTTGGAACTGCGTTACATCCTCTAATTTATTTTATTTCCCTTTTTTGCAATACTTTCTCTCCTCCTCATTTTCTTTTATTACATTCTTGTAAACATATTCAAATTTGCTGTGATAAGTCACACAGGCATAAAAACAATCTTCAGGATAATTCTTTTGTCATATCTCAAGAGGGAAAACGATAATTTTTGATAATGCAAGAAACTGAATAAAGTTTTCTCCTCCATTTCTCAACAATACTCTCAAAGCAAGAGAAACCTACCAGGATTCTTACTAAGTTTCAGTCATGCTACATTCAAGTAAAAAGCAGTGCATAAAATGTTTCAGCTATAAATTTCAAAGCAGTTTTTTGAAGTTTGAAGGAAAGATTTATGATCTTTGTAACCATTTTTTTAAAATTATCCACTTCTGAAATATTCAATTAAAGGAGCTGAGTGCAATGGTACATAAATTCGTTGTGGCTGTGATCACTGCCTGTGATCATCACACAGACAGCATCTTTAACTAAAAATTCTATAAATTTGGCAACATCTCTGTGAAGCAGAATAGTATTAGTGGTAAAGGAAATTAAAGAGCTTTCCCTACAAAGAAAACCCCCTGCATCCTGGAGCGGGAGGAGGGTTCATTCCATCTTAGTTAAATATCCAAGGTACACAAATTTCCCTGTGGAAGTGCCCCTGACTTTTATTGGCTGGGCTTGAGAAGGAGCCTGTTCCAATAATGTAGACTAGATATCCCAAACTTCTACATGCCTAGAATTAGACTAGATTAATTCTACTCTTTATAGCATTTACTCTGCTACTCTTGCACTTCAGTCTTCCTGATCTGAGTGAGGGCAAAAGGCACAGAGGAACAATGAACGGAGCCCTGTCTCAGTCCTGTGTGTGGCATCCATCCAGGCTTGAGCAGTGCCACAGGGAAAGTCAAATGCTGCCACTGCAGGCTGATCCAGGGAAGAGAAATACAAATTCTCTTAAGCCATGTGAGTGGTGTTGACAGAAAACTTAAACCACTTCTGCTCTATTTCCTCTAATAAAGCATAGGAACTATGACTTTTGCCTTTTGCAAAATCGGTGCAAAGGGAATGGGTGATTTAAGGTTTTGCATACATGGACTTGGGCAAAAAAGCCACCAGATGAACCAATCAGTCCAAGTCTGATAGAAATGGCAAAGCCAGTCACGGGTTCTGGCCCCTTTAGAATGTTTCTTCCACAGAAGAGTGCAAAAGCTTAGGATATGATAGAGTCAAGATTCTAACATTTAAATTAGTTGCTAATAAATTGGCTCTTTAAAGTTTATTAACAATTCCTATCACAGTTAAGATCTGCTCTTTCTCCTAGTAAACGAGGAAAAAAAATTACAACGCTGTTTGTTCTAAATGTACTCAAAAGCTGGGTAAGAATCATGAATGCAATTTTACATAGGAGGAAATTAAGGCACTGTGTTGCTAAGGATGTAACTGCCAGAACCTTTTGAGATAATTCCGAACATCTGAGTAAGTGTCCTTGACTGAATTCAAATGGAATTTGGGTACATGGGGATTTTTCAAACAGCTCTCTGACTGTATAAAACCAGAAGGACCCCCAGCAACATCATCATTTCTAGAAAACAGACTAGGCAAAGAAGTGACAGCCCAGAAATTAGTGCTCCAACTGGTTTTTCTAATGCATCAATCTGTTCTCAGGACTATTCCAAGAACAGAAAACATGGTTATTCCTGGACTCACAAACTGAAGAGGAATCACATGAAAAGCAGGAATTGGCCATGAACCACATAAGCTGATTTAAATTGAGTGAGGTGCATAGATGAAATGTAGGTCCTGATACGTTGAAAAGTCATAGGCAAAAAAGCCCCCCAAAATTTGATAGGCATATATATTATAGAATCATAGAATATCCTGAGTTGGAAGAGATCCACAAGGATCACCCAGTCCAACTCCTGGCGCTGCACAGACACCCCAACAATCCCATCATGTGCCTCTCCTGGAGCTCTGGCAGCCTTGGGGCTGTGACCATTCCCTGGGGAACCTGGGGAGTGCCACTGGGGGAAGAACCTTTTCCAGATATCCACCCTAACCCTCCCCTTGCACAGCTCCAGCCATTCCCTGGGTCCTGTCCCTGGTCACACAGAGCAGAGATCAGTGCCTGTCCCTCCTCTTCCCCTTGTGAGGAAGCTGCAGAACTGCTGTGAGCTCTGACCTCGGTCTCCTCTTCTCCAGCTGAACAGAACTCTCTCTCGAGTGCCCTCAGCCACTCCTCGTGTGACTTCTCCTCCAGGCCCTTCATCATCTCCAAAACCGTACCTTGAACACTCTCTAACAGCTTTAGACCTTTCTTATATTGTGGTATCCAAAACAACACACAATATTCCAGGTGAGGCTGCCCCAGCCCAGAGCAAGCAGAACAATCCCTCCCTGGCTCAGCCGGCAATGCTGGGCCTGGTAAGATCATTATCATGATGGAAAAGCATTTTTGGCTTTCTTGTCAAGCCCTGAAAGCTTTGCAAGAACTTCTCTTCACGAAAGAGCTCCATCCATTTCTACCAATTTGCAGGTGAGACTGTGTTCTCCCTGTGCTGCCTGGAAGTGGAAGCTGGAGAGGCCGATCCAGGAGAACCAAGGCATCTCAATCCTTGTGTAGTTCATAATTACAGCTACTAAATACCTCCCCAAATCCTACTGACATCACATGTTCACCTGTGCATGCAGATACACGTCCTAAATAATGCCATCTGAGGAGGAAAAGCAGGGGCATCATTTCTCAGCCTCATCACTTCAGAGGGGTTACACTGTATGAAATCAGTAGCTCGGCAATGAGTGATCCCTCACAGAGATTTCTTCTTCAGAAAGTCACTTTAAACAAAAGCATCAAATGTCAGTTTTATACTTAGAAACACTTTCTAAAAATAATCCAGAACTTTTGCTTTCAGAGTAATGCAACTCACTATACGTATTTCTATAGACCATCCTTTTTATCCCTCTAAAATAAAAAACAGACCAGCTGTCTACAATATACATATATTTTTAATAAACCACAAAGGTTTCACTTAAACCTGAAGGTCAATCTGAAATCTTTTGCAGAACCCTAGGTACTCTGGGATTCTATAAATTAATTATTTGCTTAGTATTTATGCAGAAACCTGTAAGATGCTCCTGTAATTTAAAAATGTTAATTTCTTATCTTTGCAGCAATAATAATGATACTTCATTAAAAATTGCCATCATAAAATCATAGACTCATAGAATATCCTGAGCTGGAAGAGACCCACAAGGATCACTGAAGTCCAAATCCTGGCCCTGCACAGGACAGTCCCAAGAATCACATGGGATTCTACTTCTCCAAAGAAATTTAAATAATGGTTAATGCAAAAAAACATCATATGGAATTGATGGCAGATGGTACAATGCACCAAACTATCTTCTGTCTGATTTCTAATAGTTATTTTCAGTTCCTCACAACAGGTACGTCACAACCTAATACAAACATTTGTACATCAAACAATTTTTTAAAAATGGCAACCATTATTACCCTAGGCTGGACTCTTATTTCTTCTCACTTGCAGAAAAGAGCTACTGAGGAAGCTGAAATTGCAGCAGCTCTCACTGCTCCTTTCTTGCTTTTCCCAAAATGACAAAGCTCTGTGTTTTAAATGTCTCCATTAAATTGTTCTCTTTGTGATATAAACCTGACACTGCAGTTAATCTGATCCAACCCGTGCTCCTCTGCGAATAAAAGCCCGGGCTGATTGATGATTTTTAAGGTGAGCTGACTGGAATCAAGTCCCAGGTTATTTTACCACGTTCCTCAGCACTGACACAAACCAAACTGAGCTGAACTGGGAAGCTGATGCTCTATGAAATCTTTGAGGACTTTACACCAGCACAACATGTTTGTCAATTAGGCTCAGCAGCATTGCAAACCCATCCCTTGGGATGCCTCATTTGCTTTGCTTTCCTTCCTTCTGTTTCTAATTCTTTTTCAAAGACATAGCTGCAGCTTTAGCTCACCTGCTCTAAACATGAACTGTCTAATGAGGGTAAATCCAAGGGAATTCCCTGTGTTATTGAGAATCCCAACAGTGCCCCTAAGCACCACACTCACAGCTCCCTCTTAGCACTCAGAACTCTTGGCAATCTTGGAATGAGTGTTTCTAGGTAGTTCTGTCTCTGTTTACACTCTAATCCTGTATGGACCCCTTAGATATTCCATCAGCAAAATGCCTGCAGCTGGAGCAGCCTCAGCTTGGCATATTAAAGGAACAGACCTCGGCGGTCTTTTATTCAAATATTCCTGACAGACTCCATGGGGAAATAGCTAATGCTTAGTCTCAATTCATTACTTTCTTTACTTTTCTTATGAGAATGTTAAAGCAATTCATGTCTCAAAAAAAAAACCCAAAAAAACCCAAAAAAACCCCAGAGGAGCAATGTCAGCCTTAAAGCAATAAAGCCACGGTGGGTTTGGAATAAAAAAAAAAAAAGAGAAATCTTTAAATCAGCTTTTTTTTTTTAATCATAGAATCATAAATTGGCCTGGGTCGAAAGGGAGCTTAAAGACCATCCAGTTCCACTTCCCTGCCATGGGCAGGGACACCTTCCACTATCCCAGGGTGCTCAGAGCCCCATCCAGCCTGGCCTTGGACAATTCCAGGGATTCAGGGGCAGCCACAGCTTCTCTGGGCACCCTGTGCCAGGGCCTCACCTCCCTCACAGGGAAGAGTTCCTTCCTCATATCCAATATATCTTCCTAATATCATCTCTGTCAGTGTGAAGCCATTCCCCTTTGTCCTGTCACTCCAGGCCCTTGTCAAGAGTCTCTCTCCATCTTTCCTGGAGGTTCCCTTCAAGCACTGCAAGGCCACAATGAGGTCACCCCAAAGCCTTCTCTTCTCCAGGTTGAACAATTCCAGTTCTCTTAGCTTTTCCCCACAGGAGGAAAATCAGTTTGACATGAAAGTGCCAGTGAACCATTTAATGGAAAAGGCACCTGACAAATGTAATTAGAATGAGTGCATAAATACAGGAATGAACTTGGGCTCTGTAAATGAACTGCTTGATTGTTACCATAAAAAGGAAAAAAAATCAACCAAACAACACAAACAATAACAAGAACTAAAACAAGAAATAAATCTGTGACTTTCCAACATTCTGAATTAGGCTCCTGAAAGAAATCACCTCTCTTGCCAAACATCACTTCACTTATAACCTTATTCATCACAACTGTAGTTATATGGCTCCTACTAAAAAAAAAGTAAGGACAGTTCTATGCCTGTATTTTTGAATGGAATTAAAAACAGATCTGTTGATTAGGTGGAAATATGCAAAGGCAGGATGCAACTTCCAGGCACATCCCTGTGCCTACATTTTCCTCTAGACCAGCTCTGAGTGTTTTGGATGGTTCTGTCTTCTTGCAAGGGCTATATGAGAAGCCCAGGAATTGTATTTAGGGAGACTGGACTGCCTTCTGCGGGAATCTACTTTTAGCTCTTGCAAGATTTCTACATTTATCTGCACAGACCAAAAGGCAGTTTTCAGAAACACTGCAGACACTGGGGCATACCAGGAATGCAGGTGCATGCTTGGTGCTCACTGCTGTGCACAGCCTCCTGCTCCCAGCCAGTGCACACCACTGCAAACCCCTGGCATTCAGGCTGCTGCCTGCATTTCACATGCTGGGTACTCAGGTGTGTCTTGAATAATGTGCTTGGCATCCTTTTCTCCAGGTTAAACACCCTCAGCTACTCCTCACAGGACTTACTTTTTAGGTATCTATCGCGGTATCTACATATGCTGAATTTTAATACAATAATCTCAATTTATTGAATATCAATGTGCCAAAAAGTCTATGCCTGGCTCACGTGGGTTGCTATCATTAATTAAATAGTAGATTTCAAGTATATATTTTGCCTCACTTTCTCTTTGGGGAGGAGGAATTTGTCAGAAATCATCCCTCACTGGTGTTTCAGGAGAAATACATATTTATTAAAAGAGCTTTCGTATTATTTGTAGAAAATATTTTAATAATACTCTGTTAATGTTCATTATAAATTCTTTGAATATTAGGGAGATTTCAAAGGAGAACTGTTTCATACACATTACTGTACAAAGAATAATTAGAATTAAAGTAGGTGATCTCAAGCAGTGGCTTCAAATCTAAACAATTCTGTGACAGTGATATTACAGTGTCACTCTTACCACACCAGCCCTGTGTTTTCAGGTGTGTTACCACAGCCTTATCTCACACTTTGCACAACACTCACTTTACAACCTGTGTAAGACTTCCCTGCATTTTCAGCTACAGAGTGCAAAATGCTATCATCATCAGGACAGTAATAAATCATATCATGTTAACAAACTCAAAAATTTGCTCATAAATACATTTTTTTCCCTTTGCACAGAAGAAATGAAGAGTGTACAGAGGAGTTACTGCAGTATGTGCTGGGTAACGTGTCTCAGGAATGATATGGGTCAAAATTTGGGAGTTAGGCAGTGTTCCCACTTAGAAACAGACTGTGATGTGTGGAGGACAGAATGCTTCCCATCACTTCAATAACACACTTCCCCCACTCTTTTGGGAGCAGCTGGAAAAATCTGCCTCCAAATTTCTTTGGCAAGAAAGATGAATCAAAGCAAACGAGGAAAGGTGGAGGAGGAGCTGATCTCAGACAAGCTCCAAAGGGGACACGGTTCAGCAAGAAATGTATTCTCCATTATCACTTACTATTGCAACTTCACTGGGGCTAATGAATGTACAGGGCATGAAGGTGATGGATGAGCAGAATCAGACTTTATTCTATACACAAGCCCCAAATTAGAGATGGAAAACACATCTCCTACAGGCCATGAATCTTCTTAAAATGATCTTCGGAACTATTCAGTGCTACATTTCTCTCTTGCTGATTTGAATGTTCCCAGGATCTTTGGCAGCTCTCCACATTTGCAGTTCCTCTGCAGGTAGAGTAAATGCAGCCAACTCTGGGTAAATATATCTCATCTGCCTTTGATTTATGGGCAAGATTCAGCCTTCCTAGAACATGCTTTGTGCACGTGGAAGGGCAGGTAGAATGGGTGGGAGCTCCCAAGCACCAGAACCCATGCACGTGGCATGAAATTGAGCTTAAAAGTGTTGCACTTAATGATCTTTCTCTCATGCATAACAGCCAGCCTGCCTTCCTAAAACCTTCATGGTTATATCTCCTCAGCCATGTGAACATAGCCAAAAGGAACATCTTTTACAAGGGAATTGAGTTCTACCTAAAATCACTGCAGGACTTCTAGATGTTATCAGAGATTACTTACAAGGGCCTGGAGTGACAGGACAAGGGGGAAAGGCTTAAAACTGTCAGAGAGGAGGTTTAGATTGGATATTATGAAGAAATTCTTTCCTGTGAGGGTGGTGATGTGTGCTAAAACTCTGTATCCATGTGTGTGAAGGCACAGCAGGCTCATCATAATAATCATAGAATCATGGAATGGTTTGGGTTGAAGGAATCTTAAATATCATCTCATTCCAACCCCCTGCCATGAGCAGGGACACTTTCCACTATCCCAGGTTGCTCAGAGCCCCATCCAGCCTGGCCTTGTGCCAGGGATCCAGGGGCAGCCACAGCTTCTCTGAGCAAGCTGTGCCAGGGCCTCACCACCCTCACAGGGAACAATTTCTTCCCAATATTCCATCTAACCCTACCCTCCACAGACTCCATCACTTCCCCGTGCAGCCTATTCCAATGTCTAATCACCCTTTCTGTGAAGAAATTTATCCTGACAACAAATAGGCCAATTGCTGCCTATTTTCAATACAGGGAAGTACGATGCCATTCTGAGTTCCTGGGGACTTCCATTTCTTCCTCTAGCTTTTGAGGTCTATGTAGTTCTCCTAACTATGGTTGTCCTGAATGCCTCCCTTTTCCTGATTTAGATATGTTGGGGAAGATCACAGAATCCCAGAAAGGGTCAGGTTGGAAGGGACCACAGGGGCTCATCTGGTCCAACTTCCCTGCTCCATGAGGGCCATCCCAGAGCACAGGGCACAGGATTGTGTCCAGACAGCTCTGGAATATCCCCAGTGAGGAGACTCCACACCCTCTCTGGACAATCTGTTCAGGGCTCGGTCACTGCCCAGGACAGAAGTTCTGCCTCCTGCCCAGGGGGAACTTCCTGGGCTCAGTCCCTGCCCGTGGCTCTGGTGCCATTGCTGGGCCCCGGAGCAGAGCCTGGGCCCTGCCCTGAGCCCTCCCCGCACACAGGGACACCCAGGGCTGAGGGCCCCCCTCAGCTGGGGCTCCTCTCGAGGCTGGACAGCCCCAGCTCCCTCAGCCTTTCCCTGTCAGAGATGCTCCAGGCCCTAAACCATCTCTGCAGCCTCTGCTGGCCCCTCTCCAGGAACTCCATGTCCCTCCTGTCCTGAGGAGCCCAGGACTGGACACAGCTCTCCAGATGTGCCTCGCAGGGCTGAGTAAGATTTGCCCATTCTTACATTTTTTGGCTTAGAGGCAACTCTGTTCCTATGACATTGTGACAGAGACTCTGAAGCAGCTGAACCACACTCACAAATTGCATCAATATGACTTTTACCCAGGGAGGGGCTGACTTATACTCGAGAAAAATTATAGCAAACATCTGAAAAATAACTATATGTTAAAGCTTCTAACTGAATTAAATAATGCAAGAAATACCTACTAACATTATTAGTCATTTATCTATGAAAATGTATTAGAGTGAGGCTGTTGTTGATAATACTTGACAAAAGTTAAGATGGTTAATGCTTATTAAATTCTTTTTTCTTTTTCTGTTCTTGATATTTTGCTCACACTTGCCATCTAACCTTTTGATATGCAAACACTTTGCAAACACAAGTGATAGCCACATAGCTCTACTGCACTGGAATTATAACTTGATATTATTATGCCCTCTAATGTTGACTTCCTACATAGTTGCAGACTTTTAACATTCTAAAAATTATGCACCTATCTACTAACCCTAGCTGGGATAAGGTTCACAAGATATTTCTGAAAGAGCTGCCTGATTATAACTCTTTAGAATCCTCAGCTTAATGAATCCTGCAAAAATAATAAAAGGAAAGCAAGATTTACACTGATTTACTAGAAGTAAAAAAATGTGCAACACCCAAGTAAATCTCTCATCTGTTCAAAGAGGCAAACAGAAAGATAATCTATCTTTGGCTCTACAAGATGGTCTATCACCAAGCAGATAACTATCATCTGGGTTGCAATCAATTCTAATTTCTCATAATTTCTTTGTACATTGGAGCGTTCCAATTGTCCCCAAGGGCTGTCAGTATGTAAAAGAATTTGGTGAGAGGAACTGAGATGTCTCAGCATCCAACAGGGCTTTAATATACTAAGGAACATGTAGTTTCTTTTACACTCAGTGCTAGCTAAGAATTAAGTTCTTCCATGCTCTTATTCAGCCAAGGCTAGAAAAAACTAACCTTTAACTTTTGAGAGAGTTACACTCAAAAACAATTTTAAAAAACAAACTATAGGGAAAATACCAAAGATAAAAAAAAGGAATTTCAGTTTTTCAATATTCCAAAAGTACAGCAACAACTCATGCTCAAAGTCTTCATTCAAAATGTACACACATGTTGTAAATACTGAGGACAGATGCAGCACAGCATGAACAGCTTCAACCCAAATAAGTTTTTTTTTCATCACAGCTTTTTGGCTTCCTCTCAAGAGAACGATATCACACCTGAGTGGAGACAGACCAGAAATTCTTTGTAAGCAGAAGGACAAAGTGTTTTAAATGCAAAGAACAGAGTTTTGCATAGAGGGTCACCGGAGTGGTAACATCCTGTTTTCATCTTTGTGGTTTGCACTGATACACTTCAAGTTTGTTGGGTTAAAGAAAGTTGGGACAACAAAAGTGATCTCACATGAAAGACAGAATAAATTTATCTGCTTAGAGCAAATGACGCCCAACCCCTCTGTCAAAGATTAAAGAGCAGTTTGTGGAACTCCTGATGCAACTGATCTCAGGGAATAGCATTTGGGCATTTTTGTTTCTATTAGAAAAATAATGGGAAAATATGTGTTTCCCTTATTAAATCCCATGTCTCTCAATAAGCATTAAGATACATCTTTATTATTTAGCCACTTAAAAGATACAGATTTTCACATTAACAGGATATCTGAGAATAACCACTATACACCTGGGAATTAAAGGTTTTGGACCTTTTGAATCACGTAAGGAAATAATCACCCACTGAGAGTTTCTGAATCAAAACTAAACCTCTTTTCTTCAGAAACAGTGAAAGCTGAAACAGTGATCTTTGCCTTGTGATAACCTGACCGATAATGAATCAAGAGCAAACAGACAACCAATCTGCAAGGAATCAGTGAAACCATTAACAGAAGGCTTTGCAAAGGCATAGATTGCATCTGAAGGATGGGATGGCATCCAGAGGGACCTGGACAAGCTCAAGCAGTGGCCAAGGGAATCTCATGAGGTTTAACAAGACCAAGTGCTGGTGCTGCACTTGGGTCAGGACAATCCCTGGGATCAGTCCAGGCTGGGGATCAGCAGAGGGAGCAGCCCTGGCACAAGGACCTGGGGCTGCTGTGGGTGAGAGCTGGCCCTGGCCCGATTGTGTGCGCTGGGACCCAGAACCCCATTGGCAGCAGGGGAGGGGGATTCTGCCCCCTCTGCTGAGACCCCCCTGCAGGGCTGCATCCAGCCCTGGGGCCAGCACAGGAAGGACAGGGAGCTGCTGGAGCCAGGCCAGAGCAGCGACACCAAGGGGATCAGAGGGATGGAGCAGCTCTGCTGGGAGGAAAGGCTGAGGGAATTGGGATTGTTCAGCCTGGAGAAGAGAAGGCTTTGGGGTGACCTCATTGTGGCCTTGCAGTGCCTGAAGGGAGCCCACAGGAAAGATGGAGAGAGACTCTTGGCTGGGGCCTGGAGTGATAGGACAGGGGGGAATGGCTTCACACTGACAGAGAGGAGGTTTAGATTGGATGTGAGGAAAAAATTGTTTCCTATGAGGGTGGTGAGGCCCTGGCACAGGGTGCCCAGAGAAGCTGTGGCTGTCACATCCCTGGAAGTGTCCAAGGCCAGTCTTGACAGGGCTTGAAGCCACCTAGAACAGTGGAAGGTGTCCCTGTCCATGGCAGGGGGCTGGAATGAGATGATCTTTAAGGTCCCTTCCAACCCCAGCCATTCCATGATTCTGTGATATTCCTTCATTAATACAATTCCTTGAGTCACGAGTAGTACAGGGAGAAAAGGATCTGCTGGCATCCACTGTAATCAAGAGGCCTAGACAGGAAATTATTGACATTGTGGATTAGTAAAAGCTCAGTTTCATTAATCAGTAACAATCATATCACTGCTTCACAAAACCCCCTACCTTGGCGTGGTATCATGATCCTCAATGAAGCCCCAGGATCTCCAAGGAAATTCCTCCCTGTCTGAGCCTGACTAATGCTGCTGACTTCCAGTAAGAGCATACACAGGCAAAAACATCTGCCAGACTGCAACCAACATTTAAAGTGACCTTCAAAATTAATACATTCAAGGAATACAGTTAGATATTATAAACTATTTTATTTTAGCTTTTTTTTAAAATACAACATTCTAAAAAACATTTCTCTATCATCCATATTTCCTTAGTGATGTCTAGACTATTTTAATGCCAAGAGTTTAGGTATTAGAGAATTAAAATGATCACAAACCAACATCACTGAATATAATACATCAAAAAGCTGGTGGCCCAGACATCACCTTGATTAAACAATGTTATTATTCAGTAGCACTTAAGGATGCCTAGCAATTTGCAGAATAAAAACTCATCCTAACATCAGACACATCCATAACAAGAGTCCTCCAAAATGGATGATGCCAGGATGCTGCCCACCCTCTGTTTATCAGCAAAACCCTTTCCACAGTCTTTTCCTCTGTGTGGCACTTTGTCACTGACCATTTAACTGCTGGCAGCACTGGGATGGAGTGATTTGACTCTTGCCAGTCTGGAGAGGCCAAGTCTAAGGCAGTGAGTAGGTGACTTAACAGGAACACATTTCATAGAGGCATTACTGCTTCCTGATGGAGCTGGAAATTATTTTAAAACAAAAAGAAGATATTAGAAGTTTAAAGGGAAAAAAACCCCATATGACTGTTGTCTTCTAATAGTTTTCCTAGCAGAAAAAAAGAAGCATTCTAAAGAAATTGCCAAAAGGTCTGAAGAACACAGCACAGAGGCACATGGAAATCACTCACCAGGGATTCATCCCTCTGGCAGCCAGTGCAGCAGGAATGGTGCACAGGTTAATTACCCAGCCACACACTGCAGCAACACTGGGCAACTGTACCCAGTGTCCTGTGCATTTTCAGGCACTCCACAGAGAAACATTGAATACAATTCCTACAGGGAAACGAGGACTTGAGAGAAAGGTGCCAAACAGAAAGAACCATGTACAGAATAGAAGAGTAAATATGAAGAAAAATCAAAGAATGAGGAGTCTGCAGCAGCATGCTCAAACACCTTGAGAAAATAAAGCTTCCAAGCATTTGCTTTACTAGAGCAGCTAAAACACTCTAGCATTTTTAAATTATTCTTTGTTTAGAATAGATAATAATTTACCACATACCAGAGATATCGAAAGCTCTAAATAAGAGAAATGGACACGAAAGAATCTTTTGATTAAGGTCTGATTCATAGTTTGAAAAATATTTTATTAGCCCTATGCAGATAAAGAGTTAAGGATAATGCTGTAAAAGAAGCACAGATGTAGTTTTCCTTTCTTTCTCTCATTTTTGTTTTAAATCTGTCCAAAGAAAATATTTATAAACGGTATATAAAGGGCAGGCATTTTTCTGGAATAGGTTTATTTTTTTTGTTTGCTTTTAGGAGAGATTGCTAAAAGCTTAAGTCAACTCATGTATGTATCTACAGCTGCAACCTCACCCGTACCTGGTGGTGTCCATTTAGGCTTTTTGTCTGTGACAGGACTTGATGCACACAGAGGCCTCTCAGCTGCTTCCAAGGGACTGGACATCACCTTCTGCCTCGGCTCAGAGCTGTGTTCTGTTATCCAGGATGGAGAAATCACAGGTGACACTGGGATGGAAAATTAAATTACTTTAGAAATATGCTCTTTAGCAGAGAAATCATCACTTAAGATGACAGACCACTGCACAGCAGAAATTATGAGAATGGCACCAGATTGTCCCAAATGGGAGCAGTAAATATTTACACAGACACCTTACCTGTTGCGGAATGACAGAGAGATGGATGCAGCTTAGTTTTTCAAGAGATGAGAACCAGAGGAAGGACAGAAGGAAGGCTACTTGCTTTTAAATATTTAAACAAAGCCAATAGTGAAAGCTCCAACACCTGATACTACTCCAGAGTCAGTACCTCAAACCTCAGAGTCTGAGGTTTTTGACACAAACCCCAGAAAACAACTGGGAAAATGAACATAGCCTCTTTAAAGAGATGAAACTTTCTTGGACAAGGAGGGCAGAAAAAATTTCTCCTGACATACAAATGCAGAGAAGCAGTGAAATTTTGCTGATTTGACGGTGAATAAGCTCCAGTGTTCAAATTTAATGTGAAAGAGCAACTGAGATGTCACAAATATGGAAGGATAATGCTTCAGTTAAGTGGGGCGTAAGGGAAAATGCAGTCAAGGCAGCATGAATTTCACTACAAGTCCAAACTAAATGTAAGGCATCACATCCAACGCACAGCTAAGGAGAAGGTTTTGGTGGACAAGAACTTACCGGGTACAGACTCTGGCTCAGAGTCAGAATCATAGTCTCTGTCACCATTGTCAACCACCAGTGACTTGTGACGTGCTGGAACTTTGGATGCTGCTGTCCTTGGCCTCCCATCACCCTCAGGTGTGTCATCATCCACAACCTGATTGAGACCTACAAAACAGAAAGTGGTTCAGCCAACTCAAATTCACAGTAAATCTATTCACCTTCTGTAACAGAATTTGGTATTTGGGTCCCAAGAATTCATTTTGGTGATTTGGAGTTACACTCTACAGAAACATAGCACTGACACTTGTTTTCATGTGATTCTCGTTATTTTCTCATTGTCAAATTCATCACCATTTCTCTGTAATCACGCTAACAAAAAGAAGACCAAAAATTCAAGTGGAAAAATGAAGTTTCAAATGGCACAGTATATATTTGGCCATGTTTAGTTGATCCTTAGACATTATGGACCCATGAAAGAGTTGAGGGTTAAGAGCAGCTTCCTGAAGAAAGAAATAAGCTCAGCATCTAAAAATGTCACATGTCTGTGGCATTTCCAATTAACTTTTAGTGATCTGTAGCAATCTCACTCACTAATCCACAGATTTGCCCATTTTAAGACTGGGACCAAATCGTTAACGAAAAAATTGATGCAACCTTTATTTAAGATAAAGACAATTTTTTCCACATCAGTGGAAAAAAAAATCAATGGAAACAAAGAAGACATAAGCTACTTAAATGCTCTTTCTGAAAAGAGTGTGAGAACAACTCACCTAAAAGTTCACCGTCTACACTGCAGTTGGAAAAAGGGGGTCTTCTCTGTGTATTTTCTGATTCAATATTCTTACCTGTTTTAAGATCCAGGAAAAAAATTTAAAAATGAAATATTACTATACAAAAAACACATTATAAAAAATAAAAATACTAAGAAATTAAAACAGCTAAAGTTTTTATCTGTCTTTAAGCCAAACATATATTTGGAAGATCTTATAGAAGAGTTACTTTTCTCACAGAACAAACCTCAAGAACCTAAGAAAACTGGCAATACCTAGAAACTCTCACTTTCTTGTCATGACATCTTGAAATAAAACATGATTTGCAATCTACTGCACCGTAAAATAAATTGCCTTGTTCAAATTCACTGCACATAAATAAAGGGTGTTGCATGGAACTGTAAAGTAACCTTGTTCTTCTGAATTTTGCACCTCTTGGGGATTTGCAGATTTTTCTTTGACAGATAAGGCCAAGGCAACTTCCAGATCTCTTTTATAAAGTTTGTCATCCAAGGATAACCTGGGGAAAAAATGCCAACATGTTAAATAAGAAAACATTTACATGAGTGTTGTAGATCTATTTCTGGCTCACTGAACTTTTTTAAATTCAGACACTTGTAAAGAGATTAATATTTCAATACATATTTATAGCATATTGTGTTACATATATTACATTCTGAAATTATTTAGACAAAGCATACACTAATTTTTAAAGTACTCTATACTTAAAAGTATTATGATTGCAAAACATTGTGTATATATGTATATATATATATACACACACATGTATGAACTATTAACTGGCATGACCACAGGAAAAAAAGTGATTGCATTTGCTTGAAATGTCACCCCAAAATGTAATATTTAAACACAACTCTACTAATAAAAATTAGATTTCTCTTTTTCATTGACATTGACTTTGTATCTTCATTTAAATATGTTCTCTTGGAAGGAATCAAACTTGGTTTTGTATTTCTCTGGTTTAGGAGTTCCTAAGAAACTCAGAACTTTTAGAGTTATTTGCAAGTGCATCAATAAAGCTCAAAATCTTTATTACAGTCATGTATTAGTTGTTTATTCTCAGCTGCTTAAAACTCTAGGGGAAAAGAAACTAAACCTAAATACTACTGTTGAAATCCAGTTTTACACAGAGTTGACCACAACATTTCTTACCTTTTACTAAGTGTCTGTGTCTGTGATGGAGTCACTTCTTTGGGCTTTTTTTGCTTCTCTTTTTTCTCCTTCTTCGATTCCTTGAGCTGTATTCTGGATTTTTTGCTTGAAGGTGCAAAGTCTTCATCTGTTGCAAAACAGCAACAAGCTCTCATGAGTTTTCCTATATTCTTAAATTTCATACTTAAGTTTCACTGCACACTGAAAATACATCAAGATAACCTTTTTTGGAAATTAATTCTATTTTAAAAGAACAGAACAACTATAACTGAACTATCCTTAAACACGTTTAAAATGAAAATTCAACATGTGCTTTTATGTAAGAGGCAATGGTTTCAGATTCTTGATGTACAAGAACATCCCACTTACCATCATCTTCCACATCCCCAAAATGAGAATAATCAATAACTTTCTTGTTTCTGTGGCAAAACAAAAATGTAAAACATACACTATTAATCCTTTCTGACTGAGCACCTTGATATGATAACATGATTTTTGGGTAAATCATGTTTTACAAGGAAAAAAAAGCAATACGTGTTCAGGTGTACAGAATCACAGAATCATGGATTATCCTGAGCTGGAAGGGACCCACAAGGATCATGCAGTCCAACTCCTGGCCCTGCTCAGGACACCCCAACAATACCATCCTGTCCAAACACTCCTGGAGTTCTGGCAGCCTTGGGGTCATGCCCATTACCTGGGGAGCCTGGGCAGTGCCCAGCACCTTCTGGGGGAAGAACCTTTTCCTGATATTCAACCTAACCCTCCCCCGGCACAGCTCCAGCCACTCCCTCAGGTCTCGTCACAGGTCACCACAGAGCAGAGATACACCCATTACCAGTGCAAATGCACACAAGGGGTTATCAGGAATAGCTTGTAGATTCTTTTAAGAAGACTCCATACCCTCTCTGGTCTCTGTTCAGGGCTCAGTTACTGCCCAGGACAGGAGTTCTGCCTCCTGCCCAGGGGGAACTTCCTGGGCTCAGTCCCTGCCCGTGGCTCTGGTGCCATTGCTGGGCCCCGGAGCAGAGCCTGGGCCCTGCCCTGAGCCCTCCCTGCACACAGGGACACCCAGGGCTGAGGGCCCCTCTCAGCTGGGGCTCCTCTCGAGGCTGGACAGCCCCAGCTCCCTCAGCCTTTCCCTGTCAGAGATGCTCCAGGCCCTAAACCATCTCTGCAGCCTCTGCTGGCCCCTCTCCAGGAACTCCATGTCCCTCCTGTCCTGAGGAGCCCAGGACTGGATACAGATCTCCCTATGTGCCTCGCAGGGCTGGGCTGAGGGGCAGGATCACTCCCTGACCTGCTGGCACTGCTCTTCCCAATGCACCCCAGGACACCATTGGCGTTCCTGGCCCCCAGGGCACTGCTGGCTCACAGACAGCCTGGTGTCCACCAGGACCCCCAGGTCCTTCTCGGCAGAGCTGCTTTCCAGCAGGTCACCCCCAGCCTGTGCTGGTGCATGGGGCTATTCCTCCTCAGGTGCAGAATCCTGCACTTGCCTCTGCTGAATTTTAGACACTTCTTCTCTGCCCATCTCTCCAACCTGTCCAGGTCCCTCTGAAGACCCCTCCAGGGTATTGGCCACTCCTCCCATTTTTGTGTCATCAGTGAACTGCTGAGGAGATATCAACCCCTTCATCTAAGTCATGGATGAACAACTTAAACCACACTGGGCCCAGTATTATCCCCCCTGCAGGGCTGCATCCAGCCCTGGGGCCAGCACAGGAAGGACAGGGAGCTGCTGGAGCCAGGCCAGAGCAGGAACACCAAGGGGATCAGAGGGATGGAGCAGCTCTGCTGGGAGGAAAGGCTGAGGGAATTGGGATTGTTCAGCCTGGAGAAGAGAAGGCTTTGGGGTGACCTCATTGTGGCCTCCCAGTGCCTGAAGGGAGCCCACAGGAAAGATGGAGAGAGACTCTTGGCCGGGGCCTGGAGTGACAGGACAGGGGGGAATGGCTTCACACTGACAGAGAGCGGGTTTAGATTGGATGTGAGGAACAAATGGTTCCCTGTGAGAGCAGTGGGGCCCTGGCACAGGGTGCCCAGAGAAGCTGTGGCTGCCCCATCCCTGGAAGGCTTGACGGGGTTTGGAGCAACCTGGGATAGTGGAAGATGTCCCTGCCTATGACAGGGGTTTGGAACTGGATCGTTTTTAAGGTCCCTTCCAACCCAGGCCATTCTAGGACAGAACCCCGGGGAACACCAGTAATGCCAGGCCTCAACACGACCCTGTGCCGCTAATTACGACCGCTCCGAGATCCGGGATCCGCCGGCCGGCTGGAAGGGAAAGGGGCACCCTGGAAGCAACAGAGGCCCCGAAAGTATCGGGGGAGCCACCCTGGAATCCCCCAGAAACACCGAGGGGATCGGGGAGCCCCTCGCCCCTCAGCCCAAGCACACGAACCTTCTGGCCGGCCGCGCCATCCCCGGCACCGCCCGAGTCGAAAGTGCCGCTGCGGACGCGCAGCTGCGGTGACGGCGGAGGCGGAACATCCCGGCTCCCCTTCGCCGCGGCCCGCTTAACCCGCGGCTGCCCGCCCGGAGCCAGGTGAGCCGGGACGGGCCCGGCACGGCTGGGAGGCTCCCGGTGCCCGCGGGCACTGCCACTTCCAGGGGAGGGAATGCGGTCATCGGGAGCCTCCCGGGGCGGGGAGGGGGCGGATGGGATTCCGCGGGCCGTGCCCTGCCGCCTCTGAACCTGCGTTTTCAGGAGCAGGAGGCGCCGCTTTGGGAAGGGAGTTTGTCCCCTTTTCCTCACCACTACCTTCCTCCCCATCTGCTCGCTGCATCGGGGAGCAGCAGAAAGAGCTTGGTCGGGTTTGTGTTTCTCGGGAATTTCCCTTTGAATCTCACTCCCAGAGAGGCCGGGACACCGCCTCGCGTCAATATTGGTTGTCCTGAGATGTTTGTTTTTGAGACTGACTTGTTTCATGTGTCCAACACATACGTTTGTTCCCAGAAAAACCTACCCCAAAAACCTCCCAAACCTTAAACCTGTGAATTCTGCTGTAGATTTTTTGTATTTTGGGGTTAAATATATTTTTATTTTGGGGTTATTTTGTTTTATTTTTATTTTTTCTCCCTGGGCTGTGGTTTGTAGCACTGGGGAGGGTTCAGCTGATGCAGTGTGTCCAGCTTTGCAGGTGATGTTCTGAGCAGAGGGATGTGAATGAGCAAAGGAGCCCAGTGGAGGGTAAAAATACCGGCACGGGGATGTGCTCCCAGCCTGATTTCATTCTGTACGCAGCTCCCTTGCGTCTCTTTGGGCTTATTTGTAATACAGATTAGAGAATGACAAAATTGGCTCTTTCTAAAAATCGTTGCAAACATCTGCTCCCCCACTCCCCAGGCCTGGCACATGTGGATAGGAGGAAATAAAATCTCTATGGACTGTCCAGGATTTCAGCTCTTGAGGCATCCATGGCAGAAGTCAGGGTTTACGTTACTTTTTTGTTTATCAGGATTCTCATCTGCCCTGGTTCTGCTTTTAAGTCAGGAGATTTACACTGTAATTTTAAAGAGTAATTACCCAAATTTGTATATTGACGTGCTGAAATACATTTTAGAAGCATTTGATATTTTGGAAACTGATATTTCAGTTCCAGATGTGTGTGCTTGGAAGTCCGAACTGAGTATCTATGAAAATTTGGGGGATTAAGTGTTCTTGGCTGTTAATTATTAACAAAGCCCTGTTTTTCATTAGCATTTTTTACTTCCGATTTTACAAGAATGTAATTCTTGTTACTTTCATTTCTATTGCAGGAAACAAACCCAAGAGGATGAAGCCTAATAAAGGAAAGACTTTCACTAGGGAGAGAGACTATGTGTACAAATTCAGTGCTGGAAATGAACATTTGGTGCTTACTGTGCCTCTCAAATTCCCTGTGCAAGAGAATATCAGTCATTTGCATGGACGTCTGATGGTTCTGCACAACCTCCCATGCTTTATAGAAAATGGTATTAATTGATTTCTTAAATGAATCTAATATATCCTTGTCCACAAGTGTCTTACAGCGTGCTCTAAGAAACCAAAAGAAGGGCGTTTTACTAGAACAGTGTTTTAAAAATTGGCTTTTAAACAGCAAAACATCAGAGAAAATTGCTGTCAGTGCTAGCAAGGAAAAGGTTTTCAGGCAAATAACTTTACTAGCAGGTTTCCTGAGTGATTACTGATGTGTTCTGTTGATGAATCATTTTCTTCTTGTTCTAATAGACCTGAAGCAATCTCTTAGCAAGTTTGTAGAAGAGGAAACCATTAAAGATTATGACAGAGAAGCTGAAGTGGCTCTGGAAGCAGTGAAATCAGGAAAAGTAGACATCAACCAGCTGGCAGATACTTGGGCTAAAGCTTATAAAGAGGTAAGATTAAGGCTGGAAAGTTAATATTCATGGCTTGCTTTGTGAGAGTATGTGTTTGTGTACAACCACAGTTGTGAAGACGTAAACTTATACTAAATTCGCTTTTACTGATCCATTCTTATGGTTTTTTTCTTTTTATCTGAAAGTGAGCATTAAGTCTTCATCCTACAAGTTCTTGGTCAGGTTTTTTTTTAATTTAATAGAGTAAAAATATAGCAAATGGAGAGGCAAATGGTTTGTTCATTTAACAGTTAATACTCAAACAAAAATTAAGACGTAAGACTTATAGTGCCTTAGAATTAAAGCAAGAGGCAAAAAAGTGATACTCCTATCCTAAATATCAGTAATAGCAAGTAAGGCTAGAAGGAGAAAGCATACAGTTGAGAGAGACTTTTCAGTTCATTTTTTTAAGTTCATATGACTATTTCACATTATTTAGGAAAGATGAGGCTTTAGCTGGAATAATGTTTCCAGTTTTGCACGTGAATTTCAAAGTAGTAGAGTGCAAAAGAACTGACGGAGTCCTAGTGAAGAGAAAAAAAGAGTGACAGACTTGCAATATTTGAGGAAAAAATTATATGAATTGAATTTGCTTCTCACGGAATATAGAAAAATGTGAAAAATTCCATATAATGCTTGCAAAACTGATGTTCTTGGGCCATTCTTTGTTCAATAAAAATAGCTTTTCTGAAATTAGTGTTGTTGATCAAATTCTTAGTGACATCAGACGTTAGTCATCCTTTCTAGCAAAGCATTTTTGTTTGCACAGCTTGTGTTTTGGACCTTATCTAAAATTCATCAGGTGCAAATATTATTGTGGATATTGCTGTTCTTTCCAAGCTGGTGTTGTGTGAAAATTGGTACTTCCTCACTGTAGTCCAAACCTCCATGTTTCTGACTTTAGTTTAGTTTGAAAGAGAAAGAATGGGAGGTGAGAAAATTGAAAGCTAAAGTAGAATACAGAAAACTTAAATTAGGGAGGATAATTTACGTATGGTAAAGGCTTTGTGTGCCCCCATGGTTTAACCCCACCATTATCAGGAATCCTTGTATGTCCCAAAGGGTACCTTATACTTTAAAATCACTTACATTTTCTTTAGACAACGTTAGAACATACCAAACCTGAAGAAACCAGCTGGGACGAAGATTTTGCAGATGTTTATCATGACCTGATCCATTCTCCAGCTTCTGAAATGCTGTTAAACCTGGAACACAATTATTTCGTTAGCATCTCAGAATTAATAAGTGAAAGGGATGTGGAACTGACAAAGCTACGAGAAAGGTATTTCTTTTTTTATTATTTAGGTTTTCCTCTCTCTTATTAAAGAGGGATGCCTGCCACTGGGTGTGTAAACTCATAAGACAATGTGTGTAGCTTCTATCTGTCTGTGTAAACCCAAAGTCACACAATACTTGGCTAGCACAAGAGCATGTAGAGATAGGACAAGGGGGAATGGCTTCAAACTGAAAGAGTGGAAATTGAGATTGGATATTAGGAAAAAATTTTTTACACAGAGCATGGTGAGGCCCTGGCACAAGGTGCCCAGAGAAGCTGTGGCTGCCCCATCCCTGGGAGTGCCCAAGGCCAGGCTGGACGGGGCTCTGAGCAACCTGGGATAGTGGAAGGTGTCCCTGCCCATGGCACAGGGTTGGAATGAGATGAGCATTCGTGTCCTTTCCAGTCCAAACCATTCCATGATTCCACGATATCACTGGGATCAGCTACCTTACATTACTTTGATGGCCTTTTATTATTTTCAGTGACTGAGGAGAATATAAGTTCTGATTGCCAGAAAGTGTTGAGTTTGAATCCAGAGTTCTGGAAGAAGCTTGGATAGTTGCAGGTGACTCCCTTGTCCACAAGAGGGAACACATTGAATGTGGATTTTTCTTTTTGTGCCAGAGTAATTTCAGTAGGTCTGGTTTAGCATTGTGAATGGCAATATTCCTCTTGAGCTGTGTTTAAGCTCTCATTACACAGCGCATTTCAGACTGAGTTGTACATATTTCTAGTTTGAGGGCCAATGTTGCCAGTAAGGTGTTAGCAAATCTTTTTGCTGTTCATTGACTCATCTCAAGTGTGCATATAGAAGGAAGAGCAGTATTGTTGTAGAACTCAGGTGTGATGTAGCTGTGTGTTGACTCTGATGGAATTTATCATATTTCTTTTGGAATTTATATTGATGGCAGCTGAGACTGTCCCAAATGAGGGTAAGTGGTGTTCTGTTTACACAGGAGCTTACTTGAATCCCTGACTCTTAACTCCAATTTGTTTTGTGGATATTCATTGTTAAGTCTGTGATCAGTAACAACCACCAAGTGTGTTGTTGTGTCATAGCCAAGGTTGTTCTGTTGCCAATCATTTGAAATCTGTGTTTGCTTCTCTTTCAGGCAAGGAGCTGAAATGGATAAGGTGATGCAGGAGCTTGGGAAATCACTGACTGACCAGGATGTGAATTCCTTAGCAGCTCAGCATTTTGAGTCTCAGCAGGTAACTAGAATATGTCATGCACATAATCACTTTAAAAAGAACACCCACACCACTCAAATTATCACTCCTCTCCTGTCAGGATTTGGAGAACAAATGGACCAATGAATTAAAACAGACTACTGCTATCCAGAAGCAGGAATATCAGGAGTGGGTGATAAAGCTTCACCAGGACCTAAAGAATCCCAACAACAGCTCAGTCAGGTATTTAATTCCTCTATGATGCTTATTTCCAGCTGTAATAGTTCAATGGATTTGCATTTATATAATCTTTTAAATAGGATACTATGGTCCTCTTTATTAGCATTATGATGATATCTATATAATAATTTAAATAGGATAATTAAAGCAAATCAAAGGCAAATAAACCATCATAATTAAATATGTGTAATTTTAGGAGTTCCTTCACTGTGTGATGTTACAACCTCTCTGTACCAGAAAGTGTTGTATTGCACTAAAGTACAGCTTGACTTGAGTGGAATTTCCTCCTATTTTGCCATTTCTTCCTGTCTCTTAACACTGTTTCACATTCCTTTCTGTTACCACCTAAGCATGTTCTGTAGAATAATGATACCTTAAAAAATGGTAACAATGTTTTAAATTACCAAGCCTCTTTTTTTTCCTGTGTGTATATTATTGGACAGCTAAAAATGGTATTTTTTAGAGTGAATACTTGTGGAGAGAGTTGAATGAGAAGCTTTCTGTTTAACAAAATGGCAGGGAAATTAGAATTTGTAAATTGGATGAGACACTTATTCTTTATCACTAGTACATTGCTACTAGACATTTGCAATCAAATATAATTGCTTGCAAGTTTGTAAAAGATTTTTGGAGGTGAGGCACTTTGAAAACAGATAAACTTCTCATAATGCAGAAACAAATTGGAGAGATGCTGATGGTCTTTCATGTATTAGGAACAGTATTTGTTGTATCACTATCAGACTGTTGAATTTAGGGGAAAAATTAAAACTGATATCTGAAATGTTTCCTGGTAGTTTGAACACTGTGGAACATTTGATAAGGTGGTTTTTAACCTCCCATTTCATGTGGGAACAAGAAAAGAAATGCTTTGTCTAGTAACTTCATGAATAAGGTTTTGGCTGCTGTAAATAGGCTGAGGAGAATTCTTTTTGTTTTCCTTTTCATTCCTACATTCTTATTATGTTATAACAAGGTTTTGTGACTTACTGTTATTTCTCAGTCTTGGAATGCTTTACAAATAGGCCAAGTAATGTAAATCTAACAATCTACCTACCTGCTGCCAGGAAGGTGAAGGTGAAACCTCGCATGAGTGGAGCTCATGCTCATAGATTTGGTCTCCTGGTTTTCACAGACCAGCTGAGAAGACTTGGAATAACTTGCCCAGAGTGGTTTGTCTTGAACAAAAATTAGGATTAGCTTTTTGGTACTTTTCTCATTATTTTAGTGATGAAATTAAAGTTCAGCCCAGCCAGCTGAGGGAATCTGTGGAAGGAAATGGGAGAATCTATGAAGAGCAAAGGCTGTTAGAAGAAAGCTTTACTATTCACTTAGGTAAGTGGAGTAAACCAAACATAATAACAGCTGCTAATGAATAATATATCCAAGGCATGTATTATTTACAGTATTTAACTGTCAATGTGTATAACCCACAGTTTGGAATTGTTTTGTGTTTGTTCTTTACATGTGTAAGAGAACAGCATAAACTGTATCAAGCAGTATCTGAAATAGGCTTAATGGGAACCATTCTAGAAGCAAATTTTTATCCACTCTGGTAGGGTGACTCATGTAAAAAGCACAGCAACAGCAAAACATATTGCCTAAAAATGATACTTTAACTTTTCTTACATTTGGTAGGAAAATGTGTTTACTAAATTCAATTCCCACAATCAGTTGGCAGCAGAATAGATACTTCCAATTTGTATTGTTTGTTTGTGCAATAGAGTCTTCTTCTGCTGTTTTGACCATGTTATATTGTGAAGGAATGGTTTAGGTCACTTAAAAAATCACCAGCAAAGGCATCAGCCAAAGCAGGTCTGACACAAATTTGCAAAAGAGCAAAAAAGTTCAAAGGCAAGGTTCACTCTATTACTATATAGTTAAAACACACAGAGGAAAATTGGATTATGATCAAATCTAAAATGATTTAGGCAGAGATGGGCAGCAGCAATCTTCCCAGTATCACAAACTTGGCAGTTTGCAAGCTCTGAGAGGCATCTCTGTCAGAGGGAGATGCTGGTGCAGCCTGCTGTGGTGCAGGAAAGCTCCAAGGACATCTGTGGTGCAGGAAAGCTCCAAGGACATCCATTAGGACCACTGTCCATAGGGCCATAGGATGATGGGCTTCAATCATTTGGAAAATGTTCATCCTCAGGTTGAACTGCTGGAGTTTCCAAAACCGACGTTGTTTCCAAAACTCCAGCAGCAGTGGTACCGTTCCCCTCAGGCCTTAGGTCAGGTAGGGGATGTCTCTAGACTGTCAGAGGCTGACTGATGATCCCTTCCCCTCTGTGCAGCTCCCACTTCAGCCATGGAGCAGTTTCTGTGATGGCCAAGGGATGCCTCAGCACCTAACTCATTGCACAAATGCCAAGGCCTAGCAGGAGTTCCTGAGGTTCCTGGGGAGGGTGGGCAAGGATGCACCACCACACATCAGTATTTCATCCCTAGCCCTGCAATATTGCTCAGGAAGAATTTCTTCACAGAAAGAGTTGGAAGGGGCTGCCCAGGGAGGTTTGGAGTCTTCATCCCTGGAGGTGTCCAAGGAATGCCTGGACGTGGCAGTCAGTGCTCTGGGCTGGTGACAAGGTGGGACTTGATTTTAGAAGTCTTTTCCAACCTTAATAATTCTGTGATTCTGCAATGGGAACAAGGCTCATTTCAGCATGGACGAGCCTCACTTTGTGAAAACACTGTGTTTTTATTGTTGCTTTGCAAATTGTTGATATGTCTGTAAAACGGAATATGTGGCTAAGGACTTCCTCTGGATGTGACTGGTTACAGCTCCCTTACAGATGTTTAAGGAAGCACTTTGTGCCCTTGCATTTCAATCCCAGTCCTGAGTTCAGTCTTCTGCTGGGATTAAGCCACGTGTGCTCTGTGCAGGAGCCCAGCTGAAGACCATGCACAACCTGAGGCTGCTGAGAGCTGATATGTTGGACTTCTGCAAACACAAGCGCAATCACCGCAGTGGGGTGAAGCTCCACAGGCTTCAGACTGCAATGTCCCTCTACTCAACTTCCCTCTGTGGCCTGGTGTTACTGGTGGATAACAGGATCAGCTCATACAGCGGAATCAAAAGAGGTGAGCACTCTAATGGGGTGGATCATCTCAGGGAAAATTAATAAAATAATAAAGAAGAATAAAATCTCACTGTCTTCTCTCACAGAAGAATATTCCTTGTAAAATTAAAGTTCAGTGGAGATACTCAGGTTTTGGATATGGTATTGCAAAAGGGTAACAAATGCAAAAAGATGTCTGGATGAGGATGGGGGACAATGCTGTGCTGTAATCTCTCATGTCTTCCCTACATTTTGTGTTTGACTAACAAACATACTGAAGAGGACCCTTCAATATTGATTTTGCTGCTTTAGACAGATTTGTTATAGGAGTTTCTAACTCTGTGATACCAGATTATCACACTGAAACCTATTTGCAAAAACGAAAAAGAAATATACCCAGATTTTAAAGTGATGGGTAAATGTATAAAAATACCATGTGCTTTTGGTACTGTGAATTCCATTAAAAATGAACAATAGGAATATGACTTCCCTACTGCTGGAAAGTTTGATGAATAGCCATTTTAATAAGTGGGCACTCTGATGGTGTTTTCTATCAATGTTAACCAGTGAAACTTGTGTTTATTCCTGTTTGACTTTCCCACCTCCATCTTGAAATTTTAATACCAAAATCCCCACACTTGGAATGTCTTTTTTTGACTGTTACTTGTCATTATTCTTACATGCCATAAAAAAAATATACTGTGATGGCTGATGTTTTCTGGAAACAGTTGGAATCAGCCTTGCAGCAAGGAGAGGGAAGTGTACCAGGAAAAATTGCAGTTGCATTTGTGCTGTTGATGGTTTCCAAGTTGCTTAATTTTAACAGTATTATTTTGTGCTTGTACTTGTTTGCAGTTACTTTTTTAACTGCGTAAATATTTAAATTAATAACAAAAGGAGGAGATTTGTTTTTGTGCTAAATTTTAGGTGATGAGGGAAGGCAGACATTTAAATAATGCCATTAAATACAAAACTGCATCTTCTAGCCACCAAATAAACCCTGCAGCCATAGTAGAGGGGAAAATGTGGGACCATGTCACAATCTGTCAAATATAATCCTCAATGAGTTTTGGAAAAGGAGTCCAGCAGGGCTTTATCTGCTTTTGGAAGATTGCCTTTATGGCTGGATTTACTTGATCAGTAGAGTAGAATTACATAATGTTACTGAGCACAACCTCAGGATATGCATTTCAATCTTATTTTTTTCCTAGATTTCGCAACCGTTTGCCGAGAATGCACGGATTTCCATTTTCCTGGAATCCAAGAACAACTTGAAATTGTCCAGAAGGTTGTACTTAAGGCCAGAGCACAGCATAGCAGCAAGACAAAAAGACACCACGGTCAGTGACAACCAAAATTACCCTCCTTGAAATAGAACAGTGGTCAGCTGGATGTTTGTGGGCAGGGCCAAGTTGATGCTGCTCTTCTGCAGTTATTTCATCTGTAAAATGAATGTTTGGATTCATCAAGAAATTCTGCATGAAATTCACAGAGAGAGTGTGATGTTCAGGTGGCATCTTCGGTGCCGTAACAAACATTCTTTAAAATAAATCAACATGTAAAAGGCACATTTTGGCAGCATGGGAAGTACACCAGGCCATTCTGCTTTCCTAAACTGCCTGTAGCAGCACAGACTTTATCTGTCTTTACCTTTTTATTGCCATTTAAATCTTCAAAAATTGCAGAAAAGGAGTTTATGACTTTTCCCCCTTCCTTTAAAGTGAACGCTGAAAACTGAATACCAAATTGCTTTAATGTGTATTTAGCTTCTTAGTGCTGACCAAAGCTTTGTGAATGGTTTTCCTTGCAGTTGTGTTTACAAATGGCTGGGAAATGCTCTGACCACATTAAGGCAGTGCAATTCTACATCATGAAACTTTGTTTTCTTTGCAAAGAGCTACTTACGTGATTTCAATGCATCAGGAACATGAACAAATATGAGTACATAAAAAACCAGGTTTTCTTGGGAACCTGTGTATTGCTGTGTCTCAAGGGAAATGATGAAAGCTGGGTTTATGCTGCTGATTAATGTAAATCTATTAGGAATAAATTTGTTTAAATTTATTACATTACTGAAAGAGTATGTTTCTTGTGGTTGTGGGGCAATTTGGAAAGTTTCATGTTATGTCTGAGAATATTGTGTTTACTGTTGTCCAAATGAAGAAATATCATAGGATTTTTAATTAAGAAAGGCAATAATTTGAGGTAGGATGCAGTTTGGGATGTGTTGAAGACAGCAAAAACACTTCTACCCATTCCCCTACTTTTTGGGGGGGACTTCTGGTAATTTCGTAGTCAAAATTCAAGCCAGATATCAATACATGAAACTTTTTCTGCCCAAGTGTAATTAATAGAGGATATGTTTAATATTTGTTCCGTGTGTTCATACACAGAAAACAAAATTACTGGAAATGAAGATAAATTAAAGAATATGGAACGAAACCAGTCGAACATTTTGCCGGGTGAGTTGTGTGGCATTGACCCCCTCGTCTTGAAGCAAATTGTGTTTTATACATGCACATTTTTAGCTCTAAAGTCAGAACATAAATTATAAACTGAACCCGAGCTGACCTCAATCAGAGGAGAAGGATGTTCCTGTGGCTGAGGCAGAGGACTGGGTGTCAGGACATCTGGTTTCTATTCCCAGCTTTGCCACTGCATCATGTGGCGTGGGGCAAATCACTTCTCCTTGCCTGAAATTTCCTTTTGGAATTGGAGGGTGAAAAAAAACTCATCTCTGAGCATCTTGGGGAAAAGCTGAAACTTCAATACTTGCAGCTAATTTTATTTTTGAAAATGACTATATGTACCTCACTGTTGTGATACGGAAAAGCATTTTTGAGTGGATTTTTTAACTTTGAGAAATTCCTCTCTCAGGGAAAGTATCATCTGTGTATATTGTGATGTTTAGTAAGGAAAGTTGCTGTGGAATTTGAAGATGAATATGCAGTTGGAGGGGGGGTGAATTAAGTCCATAAAACTCATGGTTGAATGAGGGCTTCTTAAAATTGATTTCATTACTTAAATCTTATTAGTGGAAGTGGATTATAAATCAACTTGGACCAGATAAATCCAGGTGTGTCTTGCAGCAGTGGTCTGTCTGTTACTGCTCATAGATGGTCACTGCTGGGGATTCCTGCCTCCTTATCAGTCATCCAGGAGTACAGACACATTCTCCAGCTGCTCCAGTTCAAAGAAACCTTCTTAACTGCAATGACCAGTGGGAATAGGTTTGAAGGAAGATGTTTATTTGTTGATGGAAACAGTGGGGGCATTGCACACCTCTTTTTCCCTTGACTGTACTGTAGACTTTGGATCTCCAGTGTGAAGGAACAATGGAGAGGCCTGAATTTCACTGCTCCTCACCTTTGATAAATGAATACCAAGTCTAAAAATACCCCAACAAGATGCCTTGGTTACTTTTTCCAAACAACTCTGTAACTCACCCACCCACTACTCTGAATTATTTTAAATTCTAATGGTCCTTTGTGTTCCAGTGCCATATCTCAGTTGTTACATAACCCACTATCTTTTTCCACAGGCTCTGTGCATCCTTTATTTGAACCCATCCTTTTTGGGCCTTTCCGCCTCCCACATCTGTCTGCAATTCCGTGCTTGCATTGTGTATTTTGAGTATTGCACCTCCTCTGGGTTTGTTTTTCTGTTTTGTGCTATATAGAGATCATATCCTGTACTGGCACTGTTATAGTTTATTACACCATGTGGCCATGATGCCACTGGAACTCATCAAAGCAGGGGAGAGAGTGTGGGATGGATGTAAAACAGCCATAGTTCAAGAGATTTTAGATCTCCTGTGTATGTTCTCATCTCTGCTGTATATTTGTGTTTGTCTTTTATCTTTCTTACATTGCCAAACAATTGGATTTCAGCACAGATCACTACCATCTACTCTTGCCTTCCTGATTTGTGTTACTGTGCAGGGGAGTTTTATATCACACGGCACTCAAACCTCTCAGAAATCCACGTTGCCTTTCACTTGTGTGTGGATGACAATGTCAGGTCTGTGAACGTGACCGCACGGGACCCGGCCATCATGGGGCTCAGGAACATCCTCAAGGTCTGCTGCACACACGACATCACCACCATCAGCATTCCCCTCTTGCTGGTGCATGAAATGTCAGAAGTAAGTCAAGGGAAACATTTCAGTTGGGTTTATATCCTTGGATTTTTGCAGAGGGGGTGTTTCATGCTGATTTAGGCCAAGTGGGATGGTTTTTCTGTCACAGGTTTCTGCCACACCACCTGGCACTTGTATCTACATGGTGACCCAAATTAAGAAGCTGGACCAATTAAAAACGGCTCAGCCGACTGAATCACTTGAAGTTTTTATTCTCACCCCTCCTTTTGGACAATTCACTTCCTGGATCCATCTCGCTGCACAGTTGTACAAGTATTGTTAAAAGTTCAGACTGGAGTTCTTGTGGCAACAGCTCTTGCTTAGGAACTCTACCTTCAGAGCTGCCGATGCAGTAGTGATACCATTGCCCCCCTTTTAATTGTCGTTAGCTATAAAACCTTAAAACTAAGTTTTGGGAGCAGCAGAACTGGCAAAGCTTGGCTTAGACTTCTGTAAATCTAAACACCACGCTCTACCACCTCAGCCCTACACAGCAGCAACCAAATTTCACCTTTACTTTGAACCGTCTCCTCCTTCACTGCCTAATTTCTGTCCCTTTTTCCTCTCTAAGTCCCCCCGAATGTTGGCTGAACAAGAGGCAGCATATTGCTGATGCTCTTTGTGGTCTTACTTCCTGTGCTGAGTTTTCTGTTCCCTTCTGTAGTGGGACTCTGATGTTGAGCTTGTCTCTCAATCAGCTGTAAGGGTTCACCGTGCACAGCAATTTAAAACTACTGGCAACCTCCTTTCTGTGTCACACCTGGCTCACAGAGAAGAAAATGGGGTGGGAAGGCAGGGAAAGAAGTGATGGGCAGGGAGTCCAGCCATATGCCTCATATCCTAAGGAGCTGGAAAGTCTGTAAACATAAGGAAATGAGAAAAAGAAGGTAATTCTGTCATCTATGCAAGGGTATCAGTAACAATTACAGTCTGTTGGAGAGTTGTTTTTTTTTTAAATAACCCTCTGATTTATCATTTGTAAATTCAATATTGTCTTTCCTTCTTTGAAAGTGGCTGACTCACAGCAAGATAAAGACTCACCAGTGGTCTACCTTTAACAGTGATTGGTTTTATAATAGAATTTGACTGGAACACAGAGTAGAAGTGACGCTCTTTTGCAGGATCAGGGTCTATTATCATGAAAAACAAGCAATGAAAAAGGTAAAAATGCCCAATAATGAAGCTTCTAAAGGATGTATTTTCATACATAAAAGTAGACTGTTAGGAATAGATGAGATTATTTCTGAAATTTTTCATCTCTTACATTGAAACCTTTTTTTGGGCACAAATGCAAGTAATCAATGTGCAGGACAGCAACCTGGGTCACTCACGGGACCCAGTTGCTATGTTTCAGAAATTTATTAAATATATTGACCTTTTTCTTAATCAAGTTGCCACCAGATTATATTCTCCTTCTGTTTTTTGTTTCCTCTAAACCTGGTTAGTTTTAGTTTCTGTTTGCGTGTCTGTATTTTAAACTACAAATAAAGCACACAACCAAGTGTTCAACATGCCTTGAGATGTGTGAAACTGAAAAATTATCTTCTTGTCTAGTGCTGGTTTCTTAAAAGGTCCTGGTAAAACAATTTACATTTTGTATTAAGTTGTAAGACTTTGCAGAGTAAGCAGAAGGTGACCTGGGTGATAAGTGTGTGTTCAGGCACAACTGCTTTGTGTCACTTGCATAGCAGCTTGCTTATTACAGTGCTTGGCAGCTGGCTGACTTGATTTGAAACACACAAATATGTACCTCCTTGTTGAGGGAAAAGTGAGTAATGACAGATTTCTGAAAGCTATCCTGAACTCAGTGCCTTTGGCAGCCCCAGTTCTGACTCTGCATTTACCACCTACAGAAGAGCGTTTTTGTGGGGTTGTTAACCAGGAGCCCAGGTGCAGAGATGTTTCCATGCTTCCCTGGGACAGGCATTCATTAGCAGTGTTCTCTGTGCTTTTCCCAGAGGTTCTCTTCTTTTACAGAGGGAAGAGGTGTTTATAACCTCACAGAAGTAATCACAGAATCACACACTGGTTTGGGTTGGAAGGGACCGTAAAGCTCATCCAGTCTCGTCCCGTTCCATGGGCAGGGACACCTTCCACTATCCCAGGGTGCTCAGAGCCCCATCCAGCCTGGCCTTGGACATTTCCAGGGATTCAGGGGCAGCCACAGCTTCTCTGGGCACCCTGTGCCAGGGGCTCACAACCCTCACAGGGAACAATTTCTTCCCAATATCCAATCTAAACCTGCTCTCTGTCAGTTTGACTGTATCAATCTCAGTGAAGCCATTAGATTTCATTATTATTTCTATGAGGAAAAAAAAATCAGGAATTCTGTTTTCTTTCATTTTTCTTATGGCAAGAATAATCAAAATAGACCTCTCAGTCTGATCATTTAGTTAAATGAAGGAAAGAAAGTGGATTTGATACCTGAGAAAGTCAAAACCAGGCAAGTTTCAGTTCAGGACAAGTGAGGTGTTACTGTCTGATCACTGGAATCTGCTATAAGCTGGGGAATGAAATGGCTCGAACAGCAAGGCATTGCTTAGAATGCCAGAGCTGGCACCCTCCCTTGGTAGTTTCAACATAGGAGCCATTGCTCTTGTCCACACAGCAACAGTGACAAACATGTGAGTCTTCAATGATCTCAGTCCAGCTGTCTCTGTTATCATAATTTAAGACAAAATGGTTTTAAAAAAAAGTAGAAATTAAAGGCGTGTAAGCTGTGTAACAAATATTTATGAACATAGTTTATGTCCATAGAGAGGTTATTGATGGGTGTATTGACCTCAAATGTTTCTCATTTGAGTTTCCTGCTTTTAAATTTATATCTGCTCATCCAATGTTTAGGATTTGCACAGAAGCACTGTGAGTTAAACACCTTGCTAATTCTAACTGAAATTACCCATTGAAATTTGGTTTGAAATCTTTTTACCACGTGATGTATATGGACTTTGCTGTTTTCATTACCTGATTATGACATGGCTCTGCAAAGATCCAAGCCCTAAACAGCCCCATGTAGTAAGCCTGTCACAAATTAAGTGAGAATAAAATCAAAAGGGTTACAGCATATCTTTCTAATCAGTGAAGCTGTTGTCCCCGCTTCCCTTTTTTTTTTTCTAAATGAGTAGAAGAAGTCGTAATTTGACAAAATGATTGCATCCTAAAAAGGGGTGAAGTGTCTCTGCTAGTGAACAACACCCAAAGTTTCAGGGTTGTTTTTTTTTTTACATTTTTGAATGCTTTTATCCAAAACTCACTCTCAGAAGTTGGCTGTTTGCTTTTTTGCTTTCTTATTTCCTTCTCTATATTTTGAATTGGTGCTTAGCTGATCCTTCATCATTTCCACAACAGAGAAAGCTCCTGGTAACGTAGTGAATTCATGAGAACGTGTATTTGTGAAGATGGATTAGAATTGAATCACTACTACATTATTTTCAGTTCTTGTGGCTTGCATGGAGCAACATTCTGTTATTTCCGAGTGCCCACAAAATTTAACCTCTCTGTTCCTCCAAAATAGTCCAAGGAATGGTGGCATGTCCTGCTGTGTTGATCAGTCCTTGTAAGGCTCAGTTTCCATCACTGACTGCTCAAAGGTGCTCCCGAGAGAGAATTTTTCTTCTTAGTCACTTGTTTTTTACAAAGTAATGATCAAATGCAACAATAAACACATTACTTGTGACAGAAAGCACACATGGGCAGATGAGTTACAATAAACACCAAGTGTTGCTTCCAGAATGCTTAAAAATTAAAAAAGCCAAAAAGCAGCAACAACAACAAAATAAAAGTACAACCCCAAACTTGTCCAGCATTGTTCTGTCTGATTAATGTGTTGTATACCCTAAAAACAGCACAGAGTGATGCAGTGATTTACATAATGAAAGGTTTATGAAAAGATATTTCAAACTCACCCTGTTTTTAACATACAGTGTATTTCTGGGGGATGGCAGGAGATCCTCCCACCTGCAGAGGAACTTTGGCTTTCAATAGTTGTTTAATGAAGCTGCACATTCAGTTTATCAGTTGTGTTATCAGTGGGCATTCTTAGATCACCTTGCCTCTCAAATAACTGTCTTTAATCCTGAAATAAAGCTCTTTGATAAGAACAGATTGCACTGTGTGTTTGACATTGCAAAATAGAGACTGGCTTTAGTGAATAGAAAATTATGTAAAGCTTAAATCTGAAAAAGTAGCTAGAATGATAAATTGGTTTCCACATCTATATTCCTGTATTCAGAGTAGAAAGCGCTCATCTTCATGTTGAAGAGTAAAGCAGAAACAAACAGATTATTGTTTTCTTCTTTCTGAGAAGTGTTTGCAGTGAGTCATTCTGCCTCTGATAGAATTACATCATCATGATGTAATTGGCTTTGTAACATACAGCCAAAAAATGTTTCATGAACTTTAAACTTAAATTATTTAGCCCAGTGTTTGTAGCCATATCTTAAGCCACTGTGGTTTTCCTGTCACATTTTGCTATTTAATTTTAGGTAAGGATATGCTGGCTGTTCATATCTGAAACTCATTCATCAGATGAGAATGAATTTTGTTTGTTCTCACTCTTACCATAAATACATTTTCAGGGGAAAGGGGTTTCTTTCAGTTCCAGTATTAGAGAGAAGGTTTTACTGAAGGTTGTGGGTATGCCAAGAAACTTTAAACAAAATCAAGAACAGATAGGAATCCTCATGATGTGGTCCTTGCCTTTGATTTGCTGAAGCCTGAACTTGACAATTATCAGTTGAATATCAGACTTTTTCTGAAGCTCCACAAACGAATTAAATACTCAGTTTCCAGTGGTCTCAGCAGCATTTTTATTCAACATCTCAGCTTAAAAATGTATAAATATTGTTCTGACAATACTGGCTCTCCTAACAATAAGGAATGGCAGTGCTTTCATGGTCACCTGTAAGGTGTATGCACCTGCCCAGAATGTTCTGAAAACTGGGTCCATAATGCTGCTTGAAAATGATGTTCTAGGGCACAAATGTATGGCTTTTAATAATATCCCTGCTATTCTTGCTGCTTAGATCTATGGGGCATTGAGGCTTTTCATTTCTTCATTTTAGGAGATGACCATTCCATGGTGTCTGAAGAGGGCAGAACTCGTGTTCAAGTGCGTCAAAGGTACAGGAGTGGGTGCTCCAGTGGGATCTGGGGAGCCAGGCCAGAGCAGGGACACCAAGGGGATCAGTGGGATGGAGCAGCTCTGCTGGGAGGAAAGGCTGAGGGAATTGGGATGGTTGAGCCTGGAGAAGAGAAGGCTTTGGGGTGACCTCATTGTGGCCTTGCAGTGCCTGAAGGGAGCCCGCAGGAAAGATGGAGAGAGACTCTTGGCCGGGGCCTGGAGTGACAGGACAAGGGGAAATGGCTTCACACTGACAGAGGGCAGGTTTTGGTGGATATTAGGAAAAAATAGTCATCATGACTCAGCATGGTTTTCTGTCTTTCCAAGTGGTGTTTTTACTTTCTGCATTTTTGTGTGCTACACTTAAATAGTTGAACCAGTCACTTTCAATCACTTGCTTAAGGAACCTCTTCCTATTGTAATTAACTTTTAATAGTTCACAATGGATGTGTCCTCTATGTCATCCACTTTTGTTAAACAAGTATTTTTCTGAGTGTCCTTATTTGCCCTGAGAGAATTCCTGTGGCCTTTGGTAGTTCATCACTTGAGCAATAAGTGAGTGCTGAGCTTTTTCCCTATAGAATCATCATAGAATCATAGAATGGTTTGAGTTGGAAGGCACCTTGAAGATTCCATCCCCCTGGCACAGGCAGGGACACCTTCCACTATCCCAGGTTGCTCAGAGCCCCGTCCAGCCTGGCCTTGAACACTCCCAGGGTTGGGGCAGCCACAGCTTCTCTGGGCACCCTGTGCCAGGGCCTCACCACCCTCACTGGGAAGGATTTCGTCCTCACATCCAATCTAAACCCACTCTCTGTCAGTGTGAAGCCATCCCCCCTGTCCTGTCACTGCAGGTCCTTGTCAAGAGTCTCTCTCCATCTTTCCTGCAGGCTCCCTTCAGGCACTGCAAGGCCACAGTGAGGTCACCCCCGTTCCTCAGTGAAAGGAAGCCATGGGCAGAACTCCTGACACACTGTTTGGAGAACCCCCTCACTTCTGCTAGGTATCACCGTGCTGCATAGTAGGACTCATATTCTGTTCCTCAAACTTGAGTTTCTGCAGAACTCCTCATTAGATTTTCCACATTTGATTCAGATTGCCCAAGTCTGATTTAAATGCCATTGAGGATATCCCTGATGAAAGCAGTTCAAACCCTACTTGTGTGTGAAAACTCTCTCTCTGCCTGCTCATGCTGTAACTGCTGGGGAGTATTGCACAGGTAATCCAGACAGTGTCAATGCTGGTTTTTTTAGGTTTCATGATGGAAATGGCCTCGTGGGATGGAGGAATTTCTCGGACTGTACAATTCCTGGTACCACAGGTAGGTGAAACCAAAGTCATATCCAACCTAGGAGACTGCTGGTAAAAAGTCACGTCAGCAGGTCTAGTTGTGATATTTTGCTATTCCTTACCCCTTTTGAGTGATCTTAAATTAATCAACCTGGTTTTGTTTCCTTGCCTATAAAAGAGGAGTAAGCGGGGTTTAGATTTTTGAATACCCAGTAGTATTTTCTGAGAGGATGCTAAAATTTCAAACTGAGAAGTTCACCTTTACCAATGGTGAATGCATTACCTTTGAAAAAGAGATTTTTTTGCTGTTAATTACTCTGAAGCGATGGGCTAACCTTGCATTACACAACTTGAGATGTTTATTAGTCATATTATCTAACAACATGGAAAGCTGCAATGCAGTCAGTCATGTTTCCACAAAAACATTAGTTTTACTTCAGGTATTTGAAGATAGTTCTAATTTAGATTCTGAAATTATTTAATTTGGAGTTCTGGCTGGTCTTCAGAAACAGGAAGTTTTCCAGAGGTGGCCAACACTAGGTTTGTTCTAAAAAGCAGTAAAAGTGGAGTTATATTAGGAGAGGAATAACATGTATTTCTTGACAAAGTAGAAAGCTGCTGAGCAAGGAGGAAGCCACAAATACATTGTAAAGTTGAATCTAATCATGGAATGAAGAGAGCAGGAGTCCTGTAGATAACAAGCAGCACTGTCCTGCTTATGTTTGGCAGAAATAATCAATCCCTGGAACAAGAAATCCACTGGAAACAGATAGGTGGATATGTCACATAAAGATAACGCCAGTATTTTTAGGTCAATCTTTTCCTTTTAACTGGATTCAGTAGAATTATAACACACAGCTTGAAAATTATTTTTGTTGTCTTCTGAACAGCAGCAATTATCTTAAATATCAAGAAACAAAGTTGAGAGAGACTTAATTCTTCCAAACTACAGCAAAAAGTCAAAGCTTACCTGTGTGTTGAGTTTTTTTCCAGACCATTTCTGAGGAAATGTTTTACCAGCTGAGTAACATGCTGCCACAGATCTTCAGAGTATCCTCCACACTGACTCTGACCTCCAAGCACTGATTTCCGTGGAGCACTAACCTGTATCCTGTTGGCAGAGGATGAGATTAAGAAGATTCTGGACTAGGATGTCTCTTTCCTTGGACTGATGACCCCAAAGTGGCATTTGTTGCAATTTCAAGAATCGTGTTGTCATAATAAAAGATAAATGCTGTCTGTACGTTGGTGGTAGCAGCTGGTTTGTGCCTCTTGCTGTGTTTCAGCATAGTATTAATGTTGAATTCCTCACTTTTATCTGAAAGACATTAAATGTCACTTATATGAAATCTACAGAAGTACATAGGTAATTCTCATACATAGGTAATTCTCATACATAGGTAGTAGCAATAAGAGTTTGTGGTAGGAACAAGGTCTTCTGGCTTCTACAATCATTTTCTGAATTTTCTCGGTGACTTTTAAAATCATATGGAGCAGGTCAGGTGTCTCCTTAGAATAACCAATGGAATTTGTCACAGTGACCACAGAATAAAATGTATTACTGCCTCATTTTACTGCTACAAAATGAAAAGACTTGAATCAAACATTTACCCTGTTGCATTTTGTAGATCGTGGAAGTGTTTTAAAAAAAATCTAATTAATATACATTTGTGACAATAATTAGAATTTTTAAGTATTATTTCTTCCTTTTTTTTTTTACTATGTTTGCTTTTTGCTTTATTTCCAGACTACACATTAACAAGTTTATCATATGAGCAACTTTATAGGAATACTAAAGTGTTCTGGACCCTATTGTACAGATAAAATTTGCTGCTTATTAATTATTAACATTTTAGGACTAATCAGAAATGCCAGGGAGACAGCTCAAGATGCAGCTATGAAATTTCTAGGGACAAACTTGAATCCAGTAAAAAAAACCCCAACCAAACCACCCTTGCATCCCAGTGATGGGAGATAAGGGGGACATTGGGAACTGCTTTTCCCCCATCACGGACAATCTTGGAACTCGGCTGTGGATCCAGGAGCTGGAACCAGCCTTTCCATGGCCACAGGGAAAGTCCTGTCTGGAACTGGGATTCTTAGAATTGCCAGAACCACTGGGCTCACAGCAAAGCAGCTGTGGGGGTGAAGGTCCCAGATTTCCAAAGCCACAGTTCTGCTGTGTGGGAATCATGGGGATCCTGGCAGAGCTGGCTTTCAATAAGAAACCTCTTCCTATGTACTGCTGAAATTCTGCACTTGGAAACTGGAGAAACTGGAAGCCAGTTAAAACCCAAATTATTTTCTATCTTCATCGTGATTTTTAAAAATGTTATTTAAGCTTAATAAATGCGAAGATTGAAAAGCCCTGTTTTGGAGAAGCTGCATAATTTAAAATTCTCACAGAGAACCAAGGGAATATTCACCATTTCACAATGATTATAAAGTCACTATGTAATTAACAGACTCAGCTTAGTATTTTCATCAGGTCTTGCATGCTGCAAGAAGCCATGTAAGTGACCCAACAAACATCCCTTACTGAACTGTCAAATACTTTCTTTTCCTCTGCCAGCAACTTCTAAAGAAGAATCATGCAAGTAGTGCGACCTGATTTGGTGTTCTAGAAAAGAAGGATGTAAATTCCTCTAGAAGGAGCTGGATTAATCCTGTTACAGCTCATTTTACATTGCTGGCCTTAAGCTGAAATCAAACTCTGGTCCCAGAAAAGCAAGTGCTCTAACACTATTCTGTCTGGGAAAGGTGTGGTGGCAGAACTGTTCCTTTTTAGAAGTTGTAAGACTTGTGAAAAAGGTCTGTGTTACCTACTTATACTGGTTTTATATTTTTTTTTTCAGTCAGTAAATCTACCAACAAGGAACACCAACAATTCTTGAGCAAGTATCTTGCTTATACTTCTAGACTCTGGTAATAAAAATTGTGCCTGGTATTTTTGCCAAAGCATGAAAACACCATTTAATTTAGTAGCACTGGTGTAAAATTGCCACTAATTTCTAGGAAAATAACTCAGCTTTTTGCCTTTTATTTTTGGAATGTTTGTTTTCAGTCCTCAGCAGATTGCATCTAAACTTGCAAGAGAAGTTGCAAGTTCTTGTCAGCAGAAGAACCAGTTGGTCTTTGATACTGAAATGAACAAACAAGCTATAGTGATGAGGTTTTGGAAAGTCAAAGTGGAAGAAATGGTATGGGAAAACTATTAATTCTGCTTGCTGAAGTGTGACCCTTGTAAATGCTGAACAAGCCTGCCAGAGGGAATCTTTGTCTGAAGGATCCATGACAGAGCACTTAATATTCCCATTTTTCATATCTGTTCTCAAGGAAGTGGTTCTAACAGCAGATTTTTAGCTGTCTTTGAAGAAAAACAGAATATAGAGTTGGTCTGACCTAAGCTATACTTTCTATTTGGTCTGTGCCCGGCAGCTGTAGAATACAGGCTGCAGTTTATAGTGTAAAAAGCCACCTTAAAAATCCTGTTTCGGTCATGAAAAGCTATTCAAGATTAAGAGGAAAATGATTTAATGGACATGAGGTTTTCTATTTGTATATGCAGTGCAGATTCCTTGGAAGGGTGACAGTATTTAATGCCGTGAAAATGTCATGTAAAATTATACATGTGGCTTGAATTTAATAAAAAATTCCTGCCACTGGGTGAAGTGAGGAGCAAATGCCATTGTTTAGCTTTTTTAACCTGCTCACGGTGACCACTGTAAACTGCAGGTGCCTTTTACGGAGTCTGAACTGAGGTTATTGCAAGGGAAAAAAATGCCAAGAGTCCGGATTTTTCAAGGATGTAACTTGGTGCCCTTTGCCTCTTGTCACCAGCTCTACAACCTGTTTGCTTCTGTGGGAACTGGTGACAAAAAGGAGAAGAATGCAGGCAGTTAAACACATGTACAGACCTTGTCCTGCCTGGGTGCCTCTACCCTGCTGCAATGCCAGAAATGTCACTGTTCAGTAGGTGCCCCTGCCCAGACATGTGGAGTCGTACCCGAGGTGCTTCCTTCTGCAAAAGTTAACTCTGGACAGCAAAATCTTGAGTTAATGAAGCACAGCTTAAACATGAAAGAGTTATTTTATAACTTTTCCTTCTGTATGAGAGGTGAATGAAGTCACAGAAGGTGATTTTGGAGAGGGGATATAATGTAAAGGAGGAAATTATCATGGAATGGTTTGGGCTGGAAGGGACCTTAAAGAATATCCAGTTCCATCTGTCAGGACTGAGATCGCACATTCTAACCCAGTTCTGGTATTTCTGTGACCTCAAAAGTTGATCAGTTTATTGCATCTGTACCTCATTTTCCCCTCATTAGAGGAAAGCTTAATTTATGCTTGTGTAGTATTTTGAGCATTAGTCTTTCATGCCTCATTTACTGTTTTTTTTTGCCAGTGCTATAGCCAAAAATACAGAGCTGTTCCCTGGTATTCACACCAGGTCAGCTGTGTAAAGAGATGCCTGTCCTCTTCTTGTATCTGCCTCATGGACCTCTCGGTCCAGACCATCAGTGCTACATAAAAATAAATTTATGACTTCATACTATATACTGGATGTGGTAGAAGTCTGTAGCAACCACAGGCCTGTGGTTCCATGGTACCACAGAATTAGAAGAATATATGATTATTATGTATGAGGACAAACAGCTTTATTTCAGGTTTTATGAGTTGAAGGGCTTGACTTTATTATATAATAGCATTTAAACACTAAGGTGTAATCTTACCCTAACATTTGGAAGCAAGTTCTTTTGAAGATTATTTCTTGGAGGTTAGGCCAGATTCTGGGTAAAGAATGGTGGTTCATAGTTCTTTATTTCTATTCACACTTCTGCCAGAATAACCTGCAAAGGGAGAAAAACAACGTTCACCCTTTCATTATAAAGGCTTCAAAAGATAATAGCCATGGAAATGAGTCAACTTAGGATGTGAAGTCAGTGTTGCAAGCTCTACCAAGTGCAGCTTGAAGATGAGACAGCTTGAGTAAGCAAAACTTCCTCTGGGCACACACTTTCCACATGACATATTTATTTAATTGGGAAATGGACTGTGGACTTCAGTATGTGATGCTCAGTTCTGGTCTCATTGGCCAGTTTCTCCTCTTTCAGAACAGACATAGAGCAGTATTTTCAACCAGCCCTATCCAGGGCTGAGAAAAGGTGGAGAAGTGTTCTTTACTGGGAGTAATTTTCAGTACCCACAGGAAAAAAGGATCACTGAACAAAACAAGGTTATTGTGTTATGTTGGTAACACAGGCATAGAAATATGAAGTATTTAGTATCAAATATTTAATGTAACATAGAAAAAAGCCTCAAAATCTGGCAATGTTAAATCATGTAAGCACTCTGCATGGACAAGCACACAATGATGTGCTGTATCTCACTTCTCAGAGGAGCCATGGTAGGTACTGGCATGTTCCTGATGGCTGTTGCAGGTCACAACTTCTTCTAAATCTTAACTCCAGTCACTGTAATGGGAATGCAGCAAAAAATTACCACGATAGTAAAGGCATCAACCCTGCACAGTCTCTGGCCCGCAGGATGTGGTGTTAGTTCTGATTGTCTTCCTGGTTTTTATTTTGGCATTCACCTTCTGCTCTGTGTGTTGCTCATGTCAATTCAATGTCTACCAAGTTCTCTGATTTACTCCAAAATTACAGAGATGTAACTGAGAGCAGAATTTGGCCTCGTGCTTTTCCAAGGGTGCTAAGTTTGAAGAGATACACACAGAGCAGCACTGGCTACATGGCAACTGATGGGGAATATGAAAACCATCTGTAAATAGTTAAAGGATGGAAAGACTAAAGAGGGGGCGGCTTTGGACTGCATCTTCCGATAAGAGTTTCAACTTAACTAACAGGGATAAAACTAACAAAGGAAAATAGGGAAGATTTAGAGAAGCAGTATTTCTGAAAACTTAGAAATCAGTCTCAGAGTGTACAAATATTTCTCTGAGAATGGAGTGATATCCACTGTGTCATTTCCAAGATAACAGGAGGATACAGCTATGCCTTTGTGTTATAAAGTACTCTTAAGCTGCCTGGGAGATGGCAAGACAGGGCTTCATGTCTGCCTTTCTGTTTAGTCAGCTGAAATTGTTTTCTCCCTCCCTCTGTTCCATCTTTGGGAAGCTCATGGATGACCATCTGATGACTACATCTGTCCAGACAGATGTAGTTCGTCTCCACTTAGCTTAATGAGTTGATTGATTTTACATCTGCAGAAAGGAGGATTCCACGGAGAAAAACTCTACCTTCCCTCAGGAGATACTTTCCATGAAAGACAAAGCCTTGGGGGAAGAAATCCTTAAGTTACATAGATTTAGATGAGGGGTAAAGAGAATCATATGCTCCAAGGCACTATCAGCTCTTCCCTAATGGGCATTGGCTTACTCTTAACAGTGCCAAATATAATCAGAGCATCTTTGAGATCCAGTGATTTCAACAGGAGTTCAAGGCCCTGGGCCCCCAGGCAGGAACAGACACTGTACATATAAATTTAGGACTATCTTCAACTGGGGAGTTACCAGAGTTGAAGCTGATTTGGTTGTCTCCCAAAAGTCCTATTTTATCCTTAAACTGAACCATAACAGCTCCTGCCTGGCATAAATTATAATCCTCCAAAATGCTCTGTACTCTCTCATGCAAGTAATTTATAGTGACTGTTTCAACTCTGTTCCAAAGAGCACTTTTAAATCCCAGCAGAAATAGCCTGACCCCCCAAACAGGGGCTGCTTCCTTCCACCACTCCTTGTTTGCGCAGCACCCAAGTTATCAGAGTGCTCTGTGCCTATTCCCACAGCGGAAATCCTACCAGCACAGGCCAGCCAAGCCTCCCTTTTTGAGAAATTAATCTGTCTCCCCGCTCACCAACCGAAGACGGAAATTGCAGTGGGTCATTGGCAGGAGCTTGGACCCAAGCTTGGCCAGCTATACAGGAGGATGTGAGTGTGTCTGTTGAGCAGTTGTTTGGATACCGCTGCCTGACCACCAGTTGTTATCTTTGATGTGCTTTTTGCCATTTTGGGCACTTCTCCCTGCCCATTGGAAGTGGTTCTTTCTTTCAAGCAGTCCATAAATTACGGGCAAGTCATGCAAACTGATGTTGCTACATGCAAAATGGCACACACCACATTTATATCTTACTATTGCTTACAGTGGGAAATCTTTTGCTGCAAGAGGACAACAACATTTTCTAGTTTTTCTTCTCCCCATGATTATTTTACAGCAAGTAGGTATTTATGGATGAGAACAATCGGCCCCCTTGGCACCCAGCAGGTGAGTCAGCACCTCCTGATGGCTGAGAAGTGTCCCCAGGGGTCTGTAATGGGACCAAGTAATTTTTGATGTCTTCATCAATGACATGGACAGTGGGATCAATTGCACACTCAGCAGCTTCGCAGATGACACCAAGCTGAGGGTGCAGTGACACACGTGAAGGACAGGATGCCATCCAGAGGGACCTGGACAAGCTCAAGAAGTGGCCCAGCCCTGGGGTCCCAGCACAGCAAGGACAGGGAGCTGCTGGAGCCAGGCCAGAGCAGGAACACCAAGGGGATCAGAGGGATGGAGCAGCTCTGCTAGGAGGAAAGGCAGAGGGAATTGGGATTGTTCAGCCTGGGGAAGAGAATGCTTTGAGGCACCTTTCAGTACTCAAAGGGGCTCTGTAAAATGGGGACAAACTTCTTAGCAGGGCCTGTTGAGACAGGACAAGGGGCAGTGGGTTTAAATTAAAAGAGGATCAATTGACATTCCATAGAAGGAAAAAATTCTTTGCTGTGAGGGTGGTGAAACACCAGCACAGGTTGCCCAGAGAGGTGGAGGATGCCCCATCCCTGGAAACACTCAAGGTCAGGCTGGGCAGGGCTCTGAGCAACCTGATCTGTTGACGGTGTTCCTGCTCATTGCAGGGGAGTTGGGCTACATGGCCTTTGAAGGTCACTTCCAGCCCAAACGATTCTATAATTCCATGAAAGTGGCATCAGGAATTTGGAAGGGCAGGTTCTATACAATACATGCTGTTTTTTGTATTTTCATCTTCTTTTTTATGGAGCAAGGTTCCGTTGGGACTTTTGGGACACTTGGGACATACCCACAAGGGAAAGAGCTCTCCTGCCTATCCAAACACCAATCAATGCCTGCATTTTTGAGTATCCAAACTAAAGCAGGTTGCCTTTCAGGTGGGGGATATTCAGGGTTTTCTGAGAGCCAAGCCCAACTGACTGGAGTTTAGTGCATCTCATAAACAGGGGAATTTGGAATTGCAAGCCATTGAGAAAGCCTTGGTCTGCACGCAGTGCAATGACATTGTGTTGGGGCAAAATCTGGCTGTGTCCCTGTGCTCTCACTGATGGCAGTGATGCTGTCACGAGGAGCTCTTTAAAGAAGCATTCTGCCCACTAATAATTGGCCTGCTGGATCACCTGCTTCTGCATAATCCACCTTAATTTAATTTTTATGGTGGAGTCCTACACAGCCAGACCTGCCAGACATGTAGAGAAACAAAGGATGAAAAACATAAAGCAGTCAAAGAGAGATAAGGATGGGCCAAGCTGGAGATGGTGTAAGAGCCTTTAACTTCCTGTTTGCATCAGGAAGACTTTAATATAAAGTACAGCAATTACTGTACCAGGAGCTATTAACATGCACTCCTGTGGCCAGTCCTTAAGCTGGCTCCTCAAGGTGGAGATGATTGTGCCATGAACACCATTAATTTTCACAACATTATTTCCATGAGAAGTTATTACACATTAAATTACAACATTCCCATGCCTCCAGCCTTCTTGTAACAGTAGGAGAAATGGTGGGCTGGAGAAGACAGCTGGGTTTACACGTGGTCTATGTCAGTTTACTTAAGCAGGACCATTTTTCTGCTGCTTGAGGAATGCAGCAAAAGGTCAGTGCTGAAACTCCACTAAAGTAAGCTGAGCACACATTCCATCTGCCAACATATGCTCACTCTCTGCTTGATCAAAAACTCTGCTGCATGCTTGCCTTGACCCTGCTCCACACCGCCTGTCCAGTGGGCATCAGACAAACCATTCTCTAATCCTGCGTGGAATACGCATTCTGCTGAAAGGATGCTTGGAATAGCTGCACAGCAGCAGCAGCAGCAGCAGCGTAATCCTAAACTGGGCCCGTGCACGGGGAGAAGTGCAGGACGGCATGGAGAGGGATGTCAGGAGAAGTGTTACATGAATGTATGAAGTGTATGGGTTTATTTCTTAGTCCTGTGCACCCATCACAACCTGACCTTGTCCAAATGAGACTTATCTTTGCAGGGGAAAAATAAACTCAACATTATTATTCAGTTCTTGCATTTTCTTTGCCTGTCTTCTTCAAATGTTTCATCTTTTGGAATCTGCCTGATCTGGTCAGTGTCAGAGGGGGAATTCTGTACTAGCAACATGCACAAGGAGCTGCACCAACTTAACTGGGCACCAAAAACTGCAGAAGTGAAGCTCTTGTAGCTACAAGAGCGTTTGGCTGATTTAGAACACGCCCTCATAACATCACTTGATAAAAATAAGACTCAGGCTTTTTAATAGAACAAATTACTTGGGCTTTATATTTAACCACGGTCACTGTTAAAGCTATAACTGGTTTTCAGAATATTTTAGGAATCTGATCTTGATCTTCCATATGTTGAAAATCATCACAACAAATACCTTACACTTCGGCTCCTGACGAAGAAATGACAAGGTGGCTGCTTCCTTAAATACAAAACGTTTGCTTTGGGCTCAGATTTGCTACTGTTCAGAGTGACTACTGGAAATTATCATTTCAAGGCAAGGAAGGAGGCAGCCTTGAACCAGAGAAACTCAGAAACCTGCATAATTTTTGTAGAGGAGGTACTGATGTTCTAGTTACAGCCAGCTCTTCAACAGATCCCAGACTCCAGTGGGAAAAATGGCACCAATATTGAGATCTCCTCGATGCACTGAGAGCAGAGGATATTTTGACACAGAGAGATGGGCTCCTTTCTGAAATAGGACTTGCAGACTTTGAAAATAATATGCAGTGACCATTGTAATCAACCAGATTAAAACTGGATTTAGTCATCTCACATTGTCTTTCGGCTGTGCCTTGGGGGGAAGCTTCAAGTCAGTTTAAGTATATTGTATAGTCATGGATTATGAGGAAAACATCTAAAATCATACACAGACACAGATAGAAACGTGAGTGTTAAAAAGATGAGGTTAAAGAATGAGGTCTTTCCTGGCAGAAACCCAACCTGGTCTTTTAATATTGTATTTTACTATTGTATTTTACTATGTGTGATGACCACATAGAACCAAATCACAATGAACAATAACTTGGAGAGTGGAAACAACATGCTGCATAAATGTGGCAGGCATTTGAGGAAGAAGCCATCACTACCACCAGATGAGTTTACTTTCCCTGACTCTGCAAGTCTGCAGTTGGCAACAATAAATTGTAGGAAATGCTGATAGAATGCGGGTAGGGCTGGCATCCAGCTGGACCCTGAAAAGCTGGAATAACGGGATGACAGGATTCTAGTGCAGCCTGGCATTAAGGCATGCAGAGCCTTGACCCTAGGAATACATTATTTCTGGCAACAGTCCAGGCTGGGCACTGATTGATTGGGGAGCAACTTTACTTGAGAAGAGGCTGGGAATCGTGGTGCAGAGAGAGCTGAACCCAAATTAGTAGTTGTGGTGAGGCAGGACAGCCACAGACTGGGTTGCATTAGCCCAAAGGTGGCCAGGAGCTTGAGGGGTGAGGGAAGGGATTATTTCCCATCATTCATCAGCTTCTGAAAAATCAAGGGACTGCTAACCTGTTTGGAGCATTTTTGACTGAAAGAAAAAAAGCTTCTGTTTGCCTTGGAAAGATGCCTTTTGAACAAGGTCCTGGATATCATCAGGGAAGTAATTCTGTCATCCTTCTGTGGAGAATTCACAAAATTGCATCATAAAAGCATCCCTTCTTCAGGCACAGAAGAAGCCAACAGAGTGCAACCCTAACAGCTCTCTGCAGGAACTGTGCAGGTCTCCTAGAATGAACAGAGTGCAGTGGGAATGGGAAGAGGGTGGCAGAAGAGGAAAGGAGGAGATGTCAAAAACAGGATCCTTTCTATGGAAATTAAGCAACAAATCACAACTGCTGTCGAAGACAAGTTACAAACTTTAGACCTTCAGGCGTTGCCTGCCATGCAGGAAAAAAAACTTGAAAAACCCAGGAAAAAGTTCGGATGACTGCGAAAAAGGTTTGAGAATTCTCCTGTGAAATATGAGGAAGGATCTGGACCAGCAGTTGAAGAATTGACATGCAAAAGAAAGTCCTCAACTGAGCTAATAGTGCACAACACAAGGAAGATAAAATTACCTGGCAAATGACAGAAATCGCCTTTAACCTTCCATAGTGAATTACATAATTTAATCTGAATAGCTCTGTGGTCAGGAATCACACAGAGGTCAGCTGGGCCATTGGACAGAATCTCATCACCAACAACAATAAAAACAGGGTTCCTTCACTTTGCTACTCCAAATGTTGCTTAAACGTAGCATTTAGCATCCCTGTTCCTGCAGTGTCCCTGTTCCTGCTTTAATGAGAAAACTGTGCACGAACAAACTTAAACTAAATAAACATGTCCCTTGTCATTCATCTCTTCTAATAAATAACACCAAGCAGATCCCTGTGGAGGTGGTGGCTGTCACTTCTGTTTTCTTCAGCTCAGCCTTTTACCCTTGGACTGCCTGTCCCTGTGGGGTGGGGACAGCTGAGGAGGTGATGAGAGAAGCAGTGTGGGCACTGTGGAGTCATCACTCTGTCTTCTGACTGTCATTCCCATTTCCATGGGACATGGAGAGGGAAACCTGGCCAGCTCAGGAGACACAGATGGGCGTATTTGACTGTCTCCGTGCTTGGCATACCCTCTTCAGGGAATGAGTTCAGCATGAAATAGCAGTAAACCAAGGTCTTTTTCCAAGCAAGCTAGTCCTAAATCCTCCAGGGTTTCCTGTGGAATTAGATCCTTTTCCCCACTTCCCTCCAAAAGGAAAATAGCAGGAAGCTGTTCTGTCATTTGTGCTTGCCTGTAAGAAATTGGCATGTGAAATCTCAGTGAGAGATTTCTCTGTAGAGAAATGGGAAGATAATTATTTGAGATGACTCTAAATTGTTAAATTTACACACTCTCCTGTCCAGGTGTGACTGAGTGTTCTAGCCAGGACCTCTGTGTGTGTGACGAAATGTAGGTTCACTGTTTACTCTCTACTGCATATCTTGGCTTCCTCATGGCTGGTGATGACAAACCATTTTTGAGCAGGTCTTGTACATGCTTTAGGAGACAGCAGCTGCAATGAGAGGATAGTTTTGGTTCAGAAGTTTGCTTGCTTCAGTCTCCAAGAGCTCATCAGCTGCCAAGACTCTTAGGCAAGGTTGCTATCTGTTGTCCTGCTTAGTCATTTTGGGGATTAGTGTGACAACAAACCTGCCTCTCTGTTGGACAATGGGAAGAGAAATAACAAATACAGCGTGCTACAACCCTTTTTGTCATCCTCCTGGTACCAGTGCTCAGGTCTTCTGCTGATTAACCATCTGTTCTGTGGCTCTACCCGAATTAGCCTTGATGCCAACAACACCCTCCTCAGTGTTACCAGTTCTACAGCTCTTGGTGGGGTCTCTGGGTGTCAGTACAGCCCTGCAACGCTTGTTCTATTATTTTTTTCTACTGCTTTCAGACTGTGATTCGTATTTCATTCATAACAGTCCTGGTATCTATGTTACAAATCTCTCCATGCTGGTGCCATGATCCAATTATTAGGTTCTTAGAAATACCTCTGCCCAAATTAAGGTACAAATGAGACCATATGCCAATCAATAGTATGGGTTTTATTTGATAGTAGATATGAGAGAGAGAGAGAGAGAGAGAGAGAGAGGAGGATAGTCAAAGAAGAAAAAGCAGTAAGTGGGGGGGACAGAGAGAGGGTAACAGACAGAATAAGGAAAATATCACCACTCTGTGGATCCCAACGCTGCTCCATTGATCCTTTCCAGCTGGTGTTCTTGGTGGTGAAAGTCCCCCCGAAAAGCATAGGATGCTCTGAGTGAATATGCCGTCAAGCCAGGTGGCATGTCCAGGCATGTTCCCCTGGGAGGGGGGATTTTGCCAGTGTCTCTTTGCAACAGACTTTGGACCTGTTGCATCACGTGCAGTCCTGTGGTGCAAGGCTTTTGGGGAGCACTTTGGGGGCTCTTTGATGGCGCAGGACTCCCCCTCAGCGGCTTCTCACGTGAGTGTCCCGTGGATGGGGCTTGTGGGGATGGAGTTCCACAGCTGGGCCATTTTGTATAAGGGAGGATGGGTCTTTAGTGCCT
>VZTJ01006245.1:161496-200305 GCA_013397795.1 Orthonyx spaldingii | reverse complement strand
CCCCCCCCCCCCCCCCCACTACAGACTGTGTCCTGTCCTGTAAAGTCCTCAACCTATTCTGATCATTAAGGTGCCAACTCCACGGCTGTTTCTACACAACAAACTGTCTATTGCTGGAGCCCCTCTGTCTCTGAAGGGATTCTCCAGGGTCTCCTCACATGGACTGGTTGGCAAAATGAAGACTTACAATCAATTTCCTGTGGGAAGGGCCACAGGATAAATCACAGATGGGTCCCAAATGCAAAACTTATTTGGAGCTGAGGATTTTGAATGGCATTTTGTGAGCTTAGTTTAGACTTACCTCAAATATAGATGTGTACATCTTTAATATTAATATTTGTATATATATATATAGACATGGGATGTGTGAGTGTGCATTTATGTAATTACATACTTTTAATGAATCAATCATCCCAGTCTCCTGATGCCCAAGTGCCTTTATAATTGTATACACAGAAAAGAACAGAAATATTTAAAGGCACTGTACTTCATTTAGGCTGAATGTTGTTAATCTCTAAGAGCTAGAACTGGTCTGTGGGGTGCATTTTATAAACTGTAAGAAATTCATGTAAGCTTCCAGCAGAGGGTTATTTTAGAAAACCCTGTGTTGAATTTTCACTGTCTTAAGTATATTTGGTTCTTCTCTATCATACCTCCCTGAGGTATGAAGGACAGAGAAAGAAGGAGGCTACACAAGCATACCTTCCCATGTTGAGACAGAGGAATTCGTGCCATAATTCCAATTTCTGTCACTTGCAAAGCATCAGTTTCAAAGACAACACAGCAAGCTGTATGAAACACTCTTCAGAGCTCTCCTAGAAGCTGTACAAATGGCACATAACCTTGCCTTGCTATTTTGACAACCCTTTATCACATCACCAATGAAGCTGCATTCTCTGTGCCTTTGAAAGAGTATTTTAAGAGGCCCTAAGTCAATAGTCACTATAAATGTCAGTTACCAGAAGCCTTGGGATTCCTGCATTGGTGGTGTGCTCCTAAATTTGAAACTAGATTCAATGCAATGTCAGAGCATGAGCATTTTCAGCATAGATGGACCATGCTGCTGCAGAAGTGAATATCTGAGTGCAAGATTATCTCCCACGTCCAGCCAAAATGGGGCTGTGTCCAGCCTTGACATGCCATTCTATTTGCAGGGGCTGTCTCTTCATGATGAATTTGAGCCTTCTGACATGCATGAGAGACACTATCAGGGTCAGAACCTCAGCTGGAGTAAATCAGCCCAGTGAAACTATCAGTTTGTAGCTGCAGAAGATTTGGCCCAAAGGACATACCCACAAGGATGCACCCACAGCCACCATTCCTGAGAAACTGTCAAGGCAATTGTTTTGTGAACAAGATACAGTTTTCCAACATCTCTAGTGTGACTTATACGTGAATTCATCTGGCTCAAATATAAATAGGGATCACAGTGTAAATGAAGAGAGAAAACTAGTGGAATACTGCTCACAGGACATGAAGGGAATGCTTTGGAGTATGCTTTGGAAGGAAAGAAGTTGCTCTTCATTTTCTGGTCTTGCAGTATTTCAGAGAGAAGCCAAGTTGGCACACTTTGTTCACTCACAACGTGTGCAGCAGTTTACTTTGGAAAAATGTGCATTTGAAGTGAAAAATCAGGGTGTTTTGAGTGGAGAGAGAGTGGGTCAGAGAAAAGTTTGAAGGGTATCAGACAGTACATTCACCTAGAGTCCCTAGAGGTACAGAGAGCTGTGATGAAATGCATTAGCTGGCAACCTGTATTCTGATGTTATATTCCTAATTGTCTTTGAAATTAAGAAGTATGGATTTTGAATTATGGAAGTATGGAAGAGTCCAGTGATGTAGAAGGAAAGAGAGTTGGAATGCTGACACATTTCTGATCACAGCTTAAACCAGTGTCCTTATGATAGGATAAAGGCTATTCCCTCTTAAAACCAGGACAGCCTGGAGAAATTATTGTTGCAATGGGATAGCTGGCACAAAAGGTGGGAATCAGACTCATTGGTTGCTGTTTGCACACACTGGTCAAGTGAGGACAACCCACAGACCAGGTCACAAGAAGTCAGAACAAGAGGAAACAGCCTCAAGCTGTGCAAGGGGAGGTTCAGGTTGGACATCAGGAAGAATTCCTTCACTGAAAGGGTGGTCAGACATTGGAAGGGGCTGCCCAGAGAGGTGGTGGAGTCACCATCCCTGGAAGAGTTCAAGAAATGATTGGATGTGGCTCTGGTCTGGTTGACAAGTTGGAGATTTGTCAAAAGTTGGACTTGATGATCTTGGAGGTGTTTTCCAACCTCAGTCACTCTATGATGCTATAAATCTGTTTAGACACAGCCTGCTGGGCTGAGATTGTTCTTAAGAACTTCAGACCCTTTTGGACGCAGTTTTGGTGGGCATTTGGAAAGCCCCACCAGTCACTCTGCTGAGTTACTCCTGACATCATCACTTTTTTCCTCATTACACTTCAATGCCAGCCAGGTCAACATGGAAATCAAAGCTGAAATCAAAAAAGGATATGGGACTATATAAAGAAAACTCATGAAAGTAAAGGGATTTCCCAAATCAGGGCCCAATGAGGAATTTCTAAACATATCTCATCTCAGTATGCTTTAACTGGTCATGCCATGGGCTACAAGCTCTGAAAGCATTGCTGTGAATTCTCCGCACCAGCCTGTTGTGCCCACATTTTGCACATGGGATTCTCCTGTGGAGTTGATGCCTGTTTTCATGGTTTCGCCTTCCTTAGGCAAATCCCATAACAATCTAAGACTTAATCCGCCCCTGTTAGAAAGCAATCTTGGTTGGAACTGAACCATGTTCTTAAATAAATGTATTTTTCCCAAAGATGCAGAGACAAGGACACACACACAGTGGAAAAGCAGAGTAATATTTGTATACCTCACTGACTGTTTCAATTCCAAGATTTTATTTTGCACAGGAAAATGGTGCCAAAGTTCTGAGATTACTTTTTTTTTCACTAAAATATACCTCATATTCTGACTCAATATGGACTCACAATTGAGACTGTAAATTTGCAAGAAACACAAAACTGTCCAATCAATTGTTTGTGAAATTGCTTCTATTTTTATATGTATGTGCTGCGCACAATAGTTTAATGTATTCATAAAATAAAATTTTATACATTTTTGGTAGTGTTTTGACTCTAAATCCCTCTTAACATTTGGTTTTCCCTTGATTCAGAAATGTGGTATTAACTCCTCCTCCAAAGCAAGTTTTTATTCACCTCTAGAACCAGAATATGTATTGGTGCACTTCAAATTGTTGTAGACTTTCGTGTTATTCAGATTTCTTGCCTGGGAAGTGTCCAGGGGTCCTGGGAGGCATGGACACTTCCCATGCTCCTTTCCCACTCTGCGCTCTCAGCTTGGGGGATGAAAAATCTTCCAGGAATTTTGGGGACAAGAGATGGTGAATAAGCCCCACCCCTCTATGAAGAATAGGAAAATTTTTGCTGAGTTGACCTCATTTTCTGCTTCCTCACAGGTAATTTAAAACCTGATAATGTCCCTGTTTCTACAGAGATATTTAGATGGGAAAGGACTGTTGGAGGGCTTGAAACCAACCTCTTAGATGAGTGCAGGACCAACTTCAAAGCTAGGGGAGGTTGTATCAGGAAAAATCCCATCTACCCACCTCCTGCAACAGCACCTGCAACAGCTTCATGATTCAGTAAGCTCTGGTTGAAACTCTGGATAGCAACGCAAAGGGGATCAAACATAGACAGATAGCTCAAAAGAGTCACCAGAGCAGTCCATGCTTTGATGGAAGAGCCTAAGAGGGGTTGGCATCTTCTGTAGGGTCTTGACACAAGACACATTTGTTCTGTGCATTGACAGAAAGCATCCTTCCTGCTGTAGCTAACCCTTACCAACAAAAAAGGCTGCAGAAATTATCTGAAGGATTCAGTACCACAAAGGGAAAGGGAAAAAAAAGGGAAAAAAGAAGGCTTTTTGATAACTCAAATGTACAGGATGAGCTTAGCTGCAGGTACACAAAGTTAGGTGGAAGACACAGGTCTGTGAACTCTGTGGCTTCAATGCAGCCCACGGCCACATTCAGTTCTGAGATTACTGCGGGAAAGGGGACCCAGAACCCCCCTGTGCTGGGCTGAGCCCAGAGCCCCATGGGCAGCAGGGAAGGGGGGATTCTGCCCCTCTGCCCCGCTCTGCTGAGACCCCCCTGCAGGGCTGCATCCAGCCCTGGGGCCAGCACAGGAAGGACAGGGAGCTGCTGGAGCCAGGCCAGAGCAGCGACACCAAGGGGATCAGAGGGATGGAGCAGCTCTGCTGGGAGGAAAGGCTGAGGGAATTGGGGTTGTTCAGCCTGGAGAAGAGAAGGCTTTGGGGTGACCTCATTGTGGCCTTGCAGTGCCTGAAGGGAGCCCACAGGAAAGATGGAGAGAGACTCTTGGCCGGGGCCTGGAGTGACAGGACAAGGGGGAATGGCTTCACACTGACAGAGAGTGGAGTTAGATTGGATTTTGGGATGAAATTGTTCCCTGTGAGGGTGGTGAGGCCCTGGCACAGGGTGCCCAGAGAAGCTGTGGCTGCCCCATGATACCTGGCAGTGTCCAAGGCCAGGCTGGACGGGGCTCTGAGCAACCTGGGGTAAGCATCAGCCATCTAATTAAAGATATGCTTATAAAAGGAAATAAACAGCCTCAAATCTCTTTTGCATTGGTTTCCTGGGGATTTTTTGTTTGTTTTCCTTTTTGCATTTGCTGAAGCCACACTCTCGCCATCGATTTGAGCAATGGAGGAGACAATTGGGTCCTAGGTATTTAACTACAGGTGATTTTGTTCCTTGGAAAAATGGCCCAACTGCAAACTCTTATGCTCCATGTTTCAAATCACAACAACTCAGCAGAAGCCAAGAGGACATTTGGTTTTCTTGACAGAACCTAAGAGTAAAAGAGGAAGTAAGAATCTCTTCCAACTACTGCATAACAGAGGAGCAGAGTCAGGCTAAGATAAAACACTGGGAATCTCTAGGTTTAATATATGTAATGCAAACTGGAATTGCAGTGAACTGCAGTGACCAATCCTGGCTGAGGAAATAGCTGTCACTGGAGAAAAAAATTATAAAAACAAACAGCCAAGTATGCAGCCACAAGCGGAGATTTCTTTTTTCTCTCCAGCCAAGCTCTGCATCCAGCTCAGTCTGAAAGCATGTTTGTTTTGGAAGCCATAGGCTGCTGAAAAGTGTTTGGCCAAAATCCAAGGGGCAAATAAGTCCAGATGAGCTGAACGAGCTGTGTCCTTGGATCATGAGATTTGAACATATTATTCAGTCCTGGATCTCATGAGCACATATACTTGTTGGTTATTTTTTGTCATGGGGTGTGGACCAAAATGCCTTGATTAGGACTAATTTTTTTCCCCCTCACAATTAACTGTTTACAACTCACAATTTTATTGTGTGATTGTGATTTCATGAACCATAGCTCTGGAATAGCTTCTCCAAGGACAATGTGACCACACCAACTTACGTCAAACAAGAAATCATTAGGGATGATATGTAAAACAACACAGTTTATAATTATATTTGTTTCAGGCCTCTCTGGAGGAGAGCTTCCTTTCCTTTTTTTTTGTGAGAAATGATCCATCCTGACTCATTCCAGGTGGTTGGAGCCTGTTTTTTTCCTGGAGTTACTTTGCCTATGACCCGAGTGCAGGGCTCGCTGGTCCAACACAAATCTTCCACCTTATTGAAGAGGCAATAAAACAAAATTATGCAAAAACAGAAAGAAGGGAATTATGCTAATCAGTATAGGTGTCACTCAGTGAGATCAGGAGCACTTTAACTACCTCAGTTATCCAGTGAGGGACAAGCCAGCTTACATTTAATCCAGGGTCAAAACACAACGAGATGGAATAGCTTCAAAGTGAGAGAGGAGGTTTAGATTGGATATCAGGAGGAAATTCTTGCCTGTGAGGGTGGTGAGGCCCTGGCACAGGGTGCCCAGAGGAGCTGTGGCTGCCCCATCCCTGGCAGTGTCGAAGGGGGGGCTGGGGGCTTGGAGCACCCTGGGATACTGGAAGGTGTCCCTGCCCGTGGCAGGGGGGTTGGAATGAGATGGGCTGTGAGATCCCTTCCAACCCAAACCATTCTATGATTCTATGATGATGATGATTTTGCAAAGGCAATGGCTACAGAAATAGAAACTGTGGGAAAGTGGATATGTATGGGGCATGTCTGGGCGTCACTTTCTGTAAATCTTGAGCAAATTTGCAGGCATTGTGTTTGTACATTTTAAAGAGACACTTGCAGATTTCAAAATAAGAAAAGGCCAATCTCAAATGAGATTTATTTCCTACACCCCTATAACAACCAACCTGCAGCTCTACAGGCCACCTGGGTGATTGGAATTTCTTGTGTATAACATTTCTTATGCATGTTTGCATTCTGCACAACCTCAGTTCATGCTGAGTTGGTCGTCAGCTGGTCATGAAGGTGGTAACTTGAATTAATTATCATTCTTCCACCAGAAGCTGAGACAAGGGGATGAATCAACCACGGAGCAAAGGGTCAAGAAGTGACACCAGTGTCAAAGAGACATAGTCATGTTCAGGGTAGGCAGCTGGGCTAACCAGTCTCTGGCATGTAAGAAAGTCCACTAGGGATAATGGAAAGGATAACAAAGAAGATTTTTTTCATAAAAAAAAAAGTGTTAAGTTGCATTTCTAAGTTTTAAAAACCTTGTCAGCAAAGAAATCTTTGCTTTTGGAGAACTGAGCAGTTTGATGAGAGTTCAGAACTTCAATAAAGATGACAAGAACAACTTGATTGACTTATTTGAGAATGCTTTTCCCAACCAGCCCTGGCATGGCAGCAGCTTGTGACAGCTGTGAAAATGGCCAAAGATCAGCAGGGCCCAGGTGCAGGATCAGTGTCCCAGCAGCTGATGAACCTTTGCACAATGTGACTCTCAAGTTCCTCCTGACCAGCAACGTGACAGGCTGAGAAAGCAACATGAAGAACTATTGTGTCTACAATGCAAAAAAAGAAAAATATTGTAGCCTCGCATCTACCTGAAAAGTCATTTTGTGAAGGAAAACCTGCATCAGGGGCAGAGTCGAAGACATTTTTGCCAGATTTCTGTGCAGTCTAATAAATCCTCCTCTCTGTTCTCCAGGTGTCCCTGTCACAGAAATACTTCAATAAACAGAACCCAGCTGCTGTGCAAAGATGAGCTAACAGAGTTTATCTGAAAAAATGAAGTCACTGTTACTTGTCTTGCCCTGTCCCTTACAAACTTTGATCACCATGTTGCTTTAAAGGACTCCAGAATCATATACTGGTCTTGCAGTGGTTTAGAAAACCTTTCTGGTTTCCTTGCCGTAGAAATACTGAGTACAAGGACAACGTTCAGTCATGACTTTCTTCATTTATTATTTAGCCTTTTGTGTTAAAAAAATTACTCTTAAAACTTACAGAGAGCAAAGATTTCTCCAATGAAGTTTTAGTTTCAAAGAGATCCCACTAAAACATAAGTCTCAGAGCTAAGGAGAAACACCTGCAATTGCACTGAGGCAGCTCTAACTGTATCAGTCACATGCTCTGCTGTTCCTGTCCCACAGTAAAAGTGCCTTTGACTGATGATGACGTCTCCATATTCTGCCTTTTTGTGTCACTGCCTTCCTCTCTCCCTCTTTTCATTTTCCATTCTTAATTTCTGTAACCTAAGCCTTTTTTATCTCTTCTTCAAGGAGACAGAACTGAGTGAAGCACGTGAACCCAAGAGATTGGAGTTAAGTTTAAAATTAGGTTACAACAAAGTTTACTATAGATCCTTGTCTTCTGCCTAACAAGGAGAAAATATCCATTCAGTTTGTTGGAAACTGTCAATGAATGTAGTGGCAGATGTTGTTGAATCCTAGAAACACTTAGATCAGAAGGGGCTCCTGGATGTTCCTAGTCCAAGCTGAGATAACAATGTTGGGAAATAGGAAATTTTACATAAACCAAAGAGTTTTCCCCAAATAAAACAATCAGCCTGCTTTTAGGCACTTTGCCATATATTACAATAGAAGGTGGATGTCTGAAGTGATTTTTTAGTTGAGGGTGTGTATCTGTGTCCCCAGGATTCCTTAGGACCCGGATGCAAGCACACCAGAAGAAAGAAGACACTTTCTCAGACAAGACACGCTGCCTGGGCAGGCAGGTCAGCAGGACTGGTTGTGCACTGGGCAGAGTTCAGAATCCAGACAAACTTCGGGCCTTCCAGGCCTCGACACCAAATCAGAACATTTTGCAGCCTTCCAGTGCCTGAAGGGAGCCTACAGGAAAGTTGGAGAGAGACTCTTGACAAGGGCCTGGAGTGACATGACAAGGGGGAATGGCTTCACACTGACAGAGGGCGGGGTTAGGTGGGATATTAAGAAGAAATTTTTTCCTGTGGGGGTGGTGAGGCCCTGGCACAGGGTGCCCAGAGAAGCTGTGGGTGCCCCTGGATCCCTGGCAGTGTCTAAGGCCAGGCTGGATGAGGCTCTGAGCACTCCTTGATAGTGGAAAGTGTCCTTCCCCATGGCAGGGGGTTGGAATTAAATAATCTTTAAGATCCCTTCCAATCAGGCCATTCTGTGATTCCATCACTTTTTTTAAAATTGAGGGTACCAGCAGCTCTCACCACAGATTGCACCCATTCTCTCTCCCACAACACCTAAGAAAACTCAGACCCCTTAAAATGACATAAACACTCTCTGTTCAGAAAAGAAAACCTTTTAGGGACTGGTTCTGCTTTTCCTGGGAGCTGTGCCAAGGATTTCAGCTGGAGGAGGAACGAGGCCCTTCATTTGAGTTCATTAGAGCAGGCACACTGCAGAAACTGCTGGTACATGCTGCGGTTCCTAACCCAGTGGGCTGTGATTACCTCATCTCTTTCACGTAGGTGAGCTGAGCCAGGATGTTTGCTTTAGTCGTGGGCAGTGTGACAAGAATGGGGCCTCCAAATAAGGTCACTCAGGATGTGTTCAACAACACCGAGTGAAGTCTGTGGCACACATACACACACAGACACACACAGAGCATCCACTGCACATTCCCTCGGCTCAGTGCGTCAGTATGCCCAGAATAACTGCTGGAGAGGCACTCCACCCTCATCCTTCCAACGCTGGGGATGTGATTGTCCCAGAGCCACTTGTTACACTGATTTTAAGGGAGGGGAGGTGGAGGAAAAGGCCCCTGATTTCCATGACCTCTTTCGAAGAGATGCAGTGCAAAGGAAATTATTAAGAGCAGAGGTAGTTTCAAATCTGTCAACCCGAACTCCCTTGTGGGTTGAGCAGCAGAGAGCAAGAGGCTTCCTGAGGCCAGCACAGGCACAGAATGCTGCAAAAGGGCAAGCCACCCACCTGTGTAAATATAAGTCAATATGGTTTATTAGGCAGGAGTGCTGCAGGTGCTCCTACGTGATGAAAGGAACTCCAGCACTGTGAGGGGACGTGTAGTTTCACTCGTAGGAGAATCTTGGCAGGCAAATCCATTAGATTGAGTAGAAAACTCCTTTTTTTTTTTTTTTTTTAATCTGCAAATTTCTGATGGTCTACAAAGCTCTGCCAAAAGATAACTGAAAGTCACTTGTAGTAACTTAAATTTGTTGTAAAAAAAAGCTTGCCTTTACCTAGTGAGTCCTCTCCAGACTGAGAGAATAAGCAGTAAAAGAAAGCAGCACAAGGGATGACATTATAGCTGTTGAGGGTTTTACAGAGTTGAGGTGGAAAGTTTGGATCAAATAATGACCTAAAGCTGAAACTCAAAGCAGTCAAAATGGGGGAAAGTCAGACCCCAATCTGCTCCTGTGACCCTCAGCTCCTTCTGTGTACAGTTTTGGTATAATTTGCAGTTAAATGATGATACCAGGGAGGCCTGAGCATCACCCATGTTCCAGCTGAGGCACCTGGCCCAGGTGAGTGCCCAGAGTACCTGGCTTAGCCTGAGCTGAGCTGCCTCTGGACTGAGGAGCAGCAGCAGGACTGGGATAAAGGCAAGGCAGGGAGGGAGGGAGAGGAGTGAGACTCACTAAGGGCCAGAACATCGGTCATGGAATCACAGATTAACAGAGTGATTTGGGTTGAAAGGGACCACAAAAACCATCTTGTTTCAACCTCCTGCCGTGGGCAGGGACACTTTCTCTCTAGACCAGGTTGCTCAGTGATTATCTCAAATGAATTTCATCCTGAAAGCTAGGGTCTGTCTTACTCATCTTTTGCTCTGGAGTGAAGATTTCCTCTCTTTATCTTGGTTCCTGACATTCACCATAGGTGGTAGCTCCTCCAGGCTGTCTCCCAGCTCCCTTTCCAGGATACATCTAAGGAAAGCCCTGCACTGCTGTGGCACCTGACACTGGCTGTGTAGCACCCCTGCAGTGGGAAGTGGAAAATGTGGCAATGTGAAATGGTTTTGATCTTTAAATTCAGTTCCATTTTTTCCTTTTTTCTTGTCCCTACAACAAGCAATTTCTGTTAATTATCAGCAATTTCTTAGCTGAGAACTGAGAAAAGTCATCTCAATTCATCAAACACCACAGAGCAATATAGAAATCTGAAAAATCAATACCAACTCCTGTGGTAAAAGTTGCAGAAATATTGTTGTTGCTGATGCATCAGCCTAACAACGTAAGACAAGAAAGGTTGTCATCACTTCTATTATAACAGACTTGGCTGAAGGAGGAAAGCAGCTTTCATACACCTGGTTACCCCATCAACAGCTGAATGGGTAGAAGGTAAGTGAAATACCCACAGAAGGAATAAATGGATCAGCCTGAAATAAAAAAGACATGGACTGTAAAAAAAAAAAAAGAAAAAAAAAAAAGCCCCAACAATCACATGCAGTGGGCATTTATAGGTTTAAAACAAAAAAGTCTATGAAAAGCAGAATTTGTCATCCTCACAAAGCAGAGACTTAATAAATTCACTTTAGCCCAGCACCTTAAACAGAACTTAGTAAAGTTTGGAGTTTTGCTGACCCCATGGGAAACTTTAGAAAATGTCAAACAATTTAAGTATGTAAAAGTGATCTTTGCTTGTCTGACTATTATAAAAAGAGAAACAGCCGCTCACAACTGGCATGTGCTTAAATGAGGTTGAATAACTTTTTCAAACATCTGAGAATGTTTTCTGTGCCACCAAGGCACTGGAGAGGGATCAGATCAGTGCATGCTGGCAAGCACAGAAAAATGTCATGGTGAACATGAAACATCAAACCAGAAAAACTGCAGTCACAAGAGAATGATGGAATATTCCAAGAGGGTGCAGTGCCCCTGTGAGAAATTTCTGCAACTATCCCTAGGGTATCAATATTCACATTTCCATAGGAGTCTAACAGAAGGGGCAAAGAAAAAAACCAGAACAACCAACCAACCAAAACCCCCAAACATTTGTTCTAAGATCAGAGTGAAAAATATGGGTGGATAATTTCAACAGTAAATAGAGACATTGCTTTAAAAAAAAAAAAAAGAGAAGAAAAATTAACCCTCCTTTCCTTCTAAGCTACCTTCTAATTTAGAGCATTTCTGATGTTATAACCAGTAAAACATCTGAGGCCTGGATTGTCTTGCAGTGCAGGCAGCTTTTTCAGTCTACTCGAAGATCTGACCCTTATACACTTTGGCTAAAAACTGCTGTTGTTTACACAGGTCAATATACTCTGATGCAAATCTCTGGATTTACACAGGTGTGGCATCAGGATTTGGCAGAGTTTTACTAATTTTAAAGAATAAAAAACCAAAAATCAGATTCACTTTTGCAGTGCCTTGCAGTTGTATCAATGCATTAATGTTATCAATCCATTATATGCTGATGGCACAGCTCCACTGCTTGTTAATGAAACTGAGAATTTTTCATGTTGTGTCAAGCTAGAGACTGAAACTGAACCTAACACTGCTACAGTTAAAATCCTCAGGTTTCATTAAAGAAAGATTCATTTACTGTTTGGTACTTTTGTCAAGTTTATATTAAATTTCGAAAGAAACCTTAACACAGTCTAGTTTTGGAACCTGTCACTCCTATCATTGATTCACCCATATACAGTGTCCCATTCGTAAAGCATTTTCATATAATAAGTAGAACCACCTTTTTTTTTAAATCAGAAAACTTGTTTGTAAAGACCCAGAACATTGGTAGGACACCTGAGAAGCAGGTCTTGCATCTTGGAAATTTTTTTACAAACTGCCAGCCAGACGTGCAATGCAGGAGCAAACATCCAGCTTTTAAGTGTTTTACACCTTATTTTCAGCTGGTTTTGGCCCACTTTAGATTAATTATGTAACTCAGGATGAAACAGGAGAAATAAAAGGGATGTAGGCTGAAGCAGGCTCTGGTCATATCAAGTTCCCTTAGCTAAATGAAGTGACACAAAAATCAGCCCAACAGGCTTGGTGTGGAACTTACACCATAATGAAGGGGAAATCAGGCTCAGGACAACTTAATATTAACTTTTGGTACCTTTGCAACAAAACTTTAGCTATATTTGATGTTTCCACTAAATCAGAATGCAGCTTGTAAACGGTGAGGGGAGGTGGGAATCTGAATAAACACGTCTGGAAAAAAAGAAAGATAATTCAGGTCCAAAGGGTCATTCCCTTCAGTTCAAGTGCAGTAGATTGCCCTTCCTGGATCCAACAGTAGGGGCGTGGGAAGCTTTCAGATGTCACAGGGTTGTAGATAACATTTGAACATATGATTAGCTTTCGCGAGCTGTCTTTAGAAACCTTACATTTTTCCCCCACACACCTTAGCCAGAGATCCTTCCCTTGAGGTTTCGGGACACTTAAAATGTTGCTTTGCCAAAAATCAAGGATGTGGAGAAGGTTTTCCTGTGTGATATCATGTTGCTGCCCTTTATAAGCCTCTGCAGAGAAGAAGGAACCCTGTCACAGGATTCACACTCCAGGCACGAGGAGCAGAGGCTGATGCACCATGGAGCAGCGAGCCATTCCCCAGGGCATTCCCTGCAGCTCCCTGCTCCTGCTGCTCTGCAGCCTGAAGGCTTCCCTCGCCTTTCCCAACTCCTCTCCGCTGCTAAGTCCCAGCTGGGGGAACGGAGAGCACCTGATGCACCTCTACACTGACACGGAGAGGAACAGCTTCCACCTCCAAATCAATGCCGACGGCTACGTCGATGGCGCTCCTCACCAAACCATCTACAGTAAGTGCCTTCCTATGGACCTCCACGGCAGCAGGGGAGGGACAACGAGAGTTTTATTTTCTCACCACCTATAGAAAATGTCCTCTTCTCATTAGGTAGGCAGGCAGAGAAGCACAGCCATGGGATGGAAAATATGCATCATTATATTTCTCCTTTTGTTCAACGAATAAAATCACTCCAAAGAAATCTAGTAGATGGGGAGTTTCATTCCTTGCCTAGGACAACTGAAGTCCTATGGTTCCTGTAATACTCTGCAAGGAAAAACCACCTGAATTATCCTTCACTTCATGATTTTACCCACAGTTTCTTGTGGAAGTTCCTATTAGAGGCTGGTGATGACATCGTCCAGATAGCTACTTGCCACTAATGGGAACTGCACTGAGGGAACTCACCAAAGCAGTGCTGGAAAACTGATGGCATCCATAAAATCTGTATTTTGGAGGAGAGGGCTAAACACCACCAAAACTTAAGTTTCAATGTGCACAGAACATGGGCATGCAAAGGTCAGTTAAAAAGGGGAAAACTATGAAAGACCAAACTGGCATAAGAGAAGTGTTGAGCCTTTGGGGCTCATGAGAAGAAACTATGCCCTACTATAACTGAAAGGTTCTCAAATTGTGTCTTCACAGCTTATTTTGTTATATATTTTATTCTATTTAAAGAGAGAATAGTTTATTCTTTCTTTGATAAATACTTGGCCCAAACTCTTTAGTTAGTAGACAAATGTGGGGGATTTTAAGACTTAGGGTTCTTTTATAGCATTACAAAAGTACTTCTCTCTTAGCAGCACTCAAATCACAAGTGCCTATGCATCATAAATCAAGTTGTTGTTATTATTATTATCATTATCATTATCATTATCATTATCATTATCATTATCATTATCATTATCATTATTATTATCATCTATTTTATGCACTTAGTAAAAATCTAGGCCTAGGTAATGAAGCTTTTACATAAGTAAATAAGGATGTCTTTAAAAGTTATAATTTAATTAATGAGAAAAAAGGATCACATTCTGCTATTTTTTTAAGGAATGAATAATGAAACTCACAGAAATGCTGGCACTGCCTTGTTATTCTTCCTACATATTTAAAGATTTTATAAAACTCATTTTAGGTATGTTGGTCAAGAACCAGTGTGGGATTTTAGAGACCAACAGACAGCAAAATATCATGTTCTCCCATATCTGCCATGAAACAAGTACACTAGGGTTTGGAATGGTGGAGCAGGAAAGATGGAAATCAGACAACAAAAGGGGTATTGAGAGGGAGGGTGACTGATTTGCTGCCACTGAGCCACCAGACTCAGAACTGCCAAGTTCTGTAAAAGGGTGGCACAGCCTGGGTGTGCACAGATCTCCTGGGCGGGACTCTCTGGTGCCATTGCTGGACACCACTGGAATAATACCACAGGGCAGTCACAAAGATGAGAGGGACAAACTCCCCCTGGACGTGGGCAATGCCAGAACTGAGGGCAATGTCCTCAGATCATGATTTGGGACTTCAGAGGGGAAAAAAATTGTCTTTGGGAGGTTAGTGCCACATCGGAACAGCACATCCAGAGAGGTGCTCTCCATGTTAGGAGCTTTCCAAAGTCACAGCAAACCTGATTTAGGGTGGGCAACAGTCCAGGTCATGTGGGAGGTTGGTTTGGACTCCCAGAGGTCACTTCCAGCCAGAGCACCCATGGATCTGTAACTGCAGCATCGAACCGAATCTTGGATTTGATGTTTTTTTTGTTCTGAACAGGTGCTCTAATGATCAAGTCTGAGGGTGCTGGCTCAGTAATAATTACAGGTGTGAAGAGTGGATGCTACCTATGTATGGACATGAAAGGAAACATATTTGGCTCGGTGAGTGACCGTCCCTAAGCCTCGAGGCTGAATGGCCAGTGCATTCTGCTGCTGTGGTGCCCATTTCCCCAGCCAGGGCAAGCCTGGGTAGCTGCAGGGGGAGGGGGAAATGTAAGAGAGGATCTGACACTTAGGTCAAACTTCCCTCTCTCCTTCAATTGTATTAAGTTGTAGAGCTCACAAAAATCATCTGAGGTTCTGCTTGGGTAAATGAGGACAAAATGAGATCCAGTGAGGGACCAATCTGTATCACAGAGCTGTGGGTTGAGACTCTCTGGAAGAAAACAGGGTTTATCATTAAAATTCTTTTGCTGAAAGCATGGACATGCAACTCAGATCTACATTTGGGTTAGATACAGACCTGGGATATCAGAAAAACACCTGCTGCAAGATGTCATCACTCTTTCCCGCTTTAACCAGTGTTTCTAATTCACCAGACCCCTCTGCTCACAAGTGTCCTATTTTTTCCCCTCAGCATTACTTCAGCCAGGAGGACTGTGTGTTCCACCACAGAACACTGGAAAATGGGTACGATGTGTACCAATCCCCCAAGCACCACTTCCTGGTGAGTTTAGGCAGAGTTAAACAATCCTTCTCCCCTGGTATGAATCCACCACCATACTCCCAGTTTTTGTCCAGGAGGAACGAGATTCCTCTGTTCCGATTCAACACCCCCGAGCCCCACAGAAACACCAGGAGCGTAGACGTCGATCCGGTGGATCCTCACCAGATCCTGGTCCCGCAGAGGAAGCCCCCAGCACTGGGCTCCCCACTGCAGCAGCCAGCAGACTTTGCCCACATGCCCAGGGAGCCCATGAGGATCAACCAGAACGATGTGGTGAACCCCGACGACCCCCACGCGATGATGGAGGCCAGGAGGTACCCGAGCCCCCGCTTCTACATCACAAGATAAGCGCAGCCCCCCGCACTCACCAGGCGAAGACAGGGACAAAAGGAACTGTCTGTCACACTCAGCCTGAATGCCAAAGTGGCTCTTAGAAACCTAGGAGACACTGGGAAAAGTTCCTTAGCTTCAAATCTTGTTTTGTCAGTAAACTGCCATCTGTAAGTACAAGTTGGATTTTTCCAGCTGGGGCTCTACTGCAAAGATGATCCTTTTTTGAAAAGAATAACACATACCAAACATTTCAGGGTCTCAAGTTTGCTTCAATGAGGAAAAAAAAAAAGAAATCCCTTGAATGAAATGGGAAACTGAACTTATGTTACTGATGTAGAGACCTGGAGCACCTGAGATTCCAGCAGAGACAGGGAATCCTCTTACTAGCACCATCCCATCCAAACACAGCAGACAAACTGTCAGGTGGTGTGTTATTTTATTATATATGTCATGTATCCAGTATCTGAAGGGGCTACAAGGAAGCTGGAGAGGGGCTTTTCATCAGAAACTGCAGAGACAGGACGAGGGGGAATGGCTTCACACTGAGAGGAGTGGGTTTAGATTGGATATTAGGATGAAATTGTTCTACCCCCTGAGGGTGGTGAGGCCCTGGCACAGGGTGCCCAGAGAAGCTGTGGCTGCCCCATCCCTGGAAGCGTCCAAGGCCAGGTTGGATGGGGCTTGGACCAACCTGGGATAGTGGAAAGTATCCCTGTCCATGGCAGGTGGTGGATCTGGATGAGCTTTAAGGTCCCTCCCAACCTAAAGCATTCTGTGATTCTTTGTTTTTAGCTTTTAAGTTGGAGCTTCATTCTCTCTTCACCCAAATTAGTAAAAAAAAAGGCCACTCTGCTGTCACAGGGGCAGCACACGTGGAAAACTGGAGGAACTGACAGAACAACAGGGCAGGATCTGTCCTGTTGGAAAAAGAGCAATTTCTGACATTGAATTCAAGCTGAAGTTTTGAAAAAAAGAGGAGAGTCTCACTCTCTCTCAAGTGCTTCTCTATCACAGTTCTACATTTACTAAATTCTAGCATCACAATACGGAAATAAAGATCATTAGTTTTGCATATTTCTAACTCAGATAGAAGTACCAGGATTAATAACAATCAATAGTATGTTAAATAGAACGGTTTGTTTTGCATAATGCTGAACTCTACAGGGGGAAAAAATCTAAAAAATTATGTTTTATAAGTATGAAATTAATATTTAGACTATAATGAAGACTCTTGTCTAATGAGTGAAAATTAGCTTTGTATTTAGAAAAGAAATATCCAATTACCGCCTACATTTGTATTCAGTTCTGAGCAGGTGTCAGATGCTTTATACTTGTAGGAGTGAAATTACTATTAATCAGGAGATCTGTAATGGTGACAAAAACTTTTCCCTAGAGTGGTTTATGCTTTGGGTAAGTTCACTTTGAAAAAGCTACTCTTGATAAACTCTGCAGAAATCAGGTGCACTGACGAACAGCACAGAAATCCAGTGTGACAGAGATTTGAGAAGAGGCTTTTATTTTGTGGGGGTTTTTTTGCATGTCAAGACACAGATTCTTCTGCTCTGTTTATTTAGAGTATTTATCAGCCTGACAACATTTTGAAGTGGTACACTGCTCCTCAGTGTGCTCATAGCAACATACAAAAAACATTAGGTTGGATGCTGTTACTTTTTTCTTTCTCATGAAGTATTTCACTGAAGACACTGGAGTTACATCAGTGCAACAAAATCAAAGTAAGACACCCCCTGTGCTTCTTGCTTTCATTTATTTTTTTCTGGATTTAGCACAGCAGCAGGATTGTTGACAGCTTTTAAAATAATCTCTTTTTCCCCCCCATATATGTATATATACATAGTATCTCTTTATCTACCACATCCAACTCATTATGTTGGAAAAATCATAGGTCTTGACTCTGCTCTTAGAATACTTTTCCTACATGGAGAAATTCCTAATTGGTATAAATACTTAAGAGCACAGGACAAGCCAAATTATCAGGATTAGACCAAGAGTTCCATCTCTTTGAATTTTTTTTTTAAACTCATCGCGATTTTGATTAATTTCTGAAGGAAAGGAGTGATTCTAAGGAATTAAGGAAATTGCAGGCAGGCAGACAGTTGTGCTTTTTCTTGCTTATTCAAAATACAGCAAGACTTTTTAACTTGCTTCTGTACAGTGGAGAGGTGTGACTTTATTTATGTTTTAGTTTGATACTTGATTCCTATACCATTATTCTTGGCTTTTTCTCCTTGAGAACTCTGGACTTCAAGCACACCAGCAAAGTTTGCATTTTGCATTAATTGTTGGAAGCTCAACAAAGCTTTCCAGGACTGAGGCAACTGCCCTACAACAACTGGAATCATTAAAAGCTCTGTCCACATTAAATTTTGATGGGAAATGTTGGTGAGGTTAAATGTATAGACCGTCTCTATATTCCTGCATTAGAACAGAGTAAGTAGGGTTGCTCACTCTATCAATAGCCAGGGGATAAGTAAGCTAAGGCTGAACACAGGATGGATTTTCCATCAAAAAGCCATACTTGTAACTATAGGCAATTGTATCAAAATGTAAAAGAATTTATTCTTCAATGGAGGTGCTGGCAATCACCAGCTAGTAAGAAAGCATTACTTATTTATGTCACAATATTTATTTATTTATTTGAGTGGGTCTTAAATCCCGCAGAATATTTATAAGTATTTATAATAATGTATTATAGAGACTATTTCATTTTATAAAAGTACCAATAAACTTTTCCATTCTCTCCAACTTCCTTTTATAAAAGTACCAATAAACTTTTCATTCCCTCCAAACGGTGGATTCTGCATTGCCTGTTCAAGCTCCCCATTTCAGAAATACTTGAGTGAACAAATAAATGGTAGCAGCAGTATCTAAAAATGTTAGTGTGCTTCCATCCCCTGTGACTTCGAGCCTCACAGGCTGCAGCTTCCTGGATGTTTCATGCACCACATATATAAAAGTTCTGTGAAAGATGATGAGAAAAACAGTGTCTTAGTAGGCATGAAGGGATATTCACCGCTATTGGCAAATGTCTTTTACAAGCAATGGAAAACCACTGGTCTGTCAGTTCAGTCCTGCTGGGAATTATTAGTGATCCTGACTCAAAGGTCTGGGGGTAAAAGATACTTGGTAGATTAAAAGTCTCTGCAGGGAGGGCCCAGGGCAGGGCCCAGGCTCTGCTCCGGGGCCCAGCAATGGCACCAGAGCCACGGGCAGGGACTGAGCCCAGGAAGTTCCCCCTGGGCAGGAGGCAGAACTTCTGTCCTGGGCAGTGACCGAGCCCTGAACAGATTGTCCAGAGAGGCTGTGGAGTCTCCCTCACTAAGGATATTCCAGAACTGCCTGGACACAATCCTGTGCCCTGTGCTCTGGGATGGCCCTCATGGAGCGGGGAGGTGGCACCAGATGAGCCCCTGTCAGGATCCAGCCTGACCCATCCTGTGAAGACTCAAGCAGTTGTAAGACTGCAAGTTCCCAATTTTCTCCTCTGCATGTTATTCTGCCCCACATAGTTATTGATGATGCCTTCTCACTAATATTTCCACATTCCTGTATTTTAATTTGAAGTCATTACCAAAAAATTGCCCCCTGAGGAACTTAAATAGCAGTTTTACTCCAGTTCAGTGCTTGACTTTGGACATTACTACTTCTATGCCCACTAATTCCTTGCATACCTACTTCACCTTTTTTTGCTCCTAAGCACATTTATCTTTCCCAGCTGAGCTGATGGTTTCTACTATGGCATTAAACATTCAATTAAAATTTACCTAGGTCATACTTCATTTTTCCCTTGCCTATACATTAGTTACTTCATCAAAGAACTACCTATTTAGTCTAGTGTGAACTACTTATGGTAAAAACTCACTTCATTAGATTCCAGGTTTTATTTACCTCTTGTCTGTAATTACTTTCTCCTTCAGAATCTGTTGTATTAACCATTATTTAAATTTCTTTGGAGAAGTCAGATTAAGTTGTGTGATTCTTGGGACTGTTCTGTGCAGGGCCAGGAGTTGGACTCAGTGATCCTTGTGGGTCCCTTCCAACTCAGGATATTCCATGATTCTGAAACTAATTTTGTTACTCCTGCCTGTCTGAAAGCAAACCTCCTTTTTTTACCTCAGCTTTTAACTCAAATTCACTTTTCAGAGGACAGCTCTTCCAAAATATATTCAGGACTTATTACAGTCAAGTCTGGTGCACCACCCCTCTCCCATTCAGCTATGACTGGATCACCCAACTGGGCATCAGAAGGAAAGAATATTGCATCCAGTTATGCCCCCAAATGAGTTCTGCCTGGACCTCAGGTGCATTCCTTTGGTGACCTGCTCAAGATTTCTGGGTTTTATCCCGGTATCCTCCTGTGCCAGACCCTCTGTGCCCTCGGGAGCCCTGCTGCCAGCCTCAGGCATTCAGGTAAGTAACCCATTGCCACTCAGGGTCCCTGCACCCTAGGAATCCCAGAGCTGTCTGTCACACAGGAGACCCTCCTGAGTGGCACTGGAGTCACCACACACACACATAGATCCCCCACAGCGGCTCTGCAATGTCCATGGATGCCAGAAAAGCAGCTCACAAATCACTGTGCAGTTCATTTGTGCCCGTGCAGCTGCAATTTGCCTGGGATTACAAAGATCCAAAAACCTCAGGCTCACGGCCAGAGCCCTCAAAAGCAGGACACAACTGGGGGAAATCTGACATATTTTAAGCCCAGGCATGTGGGCTGTGGATCTAAGTGCATCTGATTTAAATTCTGTTCTAAATGAAAAAAAAAAAAAAAGAAAAAAAATAGGAAAAACCTCCAAATTCCTCCTATTGCAATGTCAGGGCAATGTCTGGAAACCATTCTTCAACAGAGAACTGTGGGAATAGAGAAAATATCTTTGCTTTAGAGGAAGGAAACTGCGGTACTACCAGAGCTCTCTGCCCGCTGGCTGCTTGAGGAGAGGCAGCCCTATGAGGAGATGATGTTGGTGGAGCCAGCATCCACTGTCACTACTGAGTAATCCCTCAAATATTTATGTTCTGTTACTGCTAACAGATCCATCTATTGCTGCAGCTCTTCTATCCCTTGATCCCAATAAACTGTACAGATTTACTGTACAAATGCACAAGAGTCACTTGACCCAAAAAATATTTAGTCTCAGTGTCAATGTAAAAACTTAAAAAGAGGAGTACTATACACAGACCTAAAGAAAGCAGCCTTTAGAATTAGCTTCAGAAGCTTCCAAAATTAGTGGCTTTTTAGTGCAGAAGGAACCTGACATCTGACATAAAAAAGGAGAAATAACAAGTGCAACTATTTTAGGGCAGGCTATAAGCCCACCTAGGCTGGTGTTCTGTCTCTAGCAATGTCAAGAGCAGATACTGAGGGAAAAAGCACTGAGGGTAAGTGCAGGACACTCTTGATTGCTTGTACTCCCTTGGCCACTGGTAGATGTGTTTGTAGCATTTTAGTGTGTTTTACAATATCTGAATTGAGAGATTTTGACGCATTTTCACTGAAAAATGTGACTTCATTAACATAGGAGCTGTTTAAAAACCCCGAGTGGTTTCACCCTTTGGTATTTTTCCTTGTTAGGCACCATTGTACCATCTGCTTGCCCTATGTGAGAGTTACAAGAGGAAAGAATTTGGTAGCAGTAAGTTTAAAAAAACAATCACACAGACATGTTTCTTAGGCTGGGTCCAAATTTTAACGACTTATAAATATAAAAAAAGAAGTTAAAGCATATTATAGAGGAAGAGTCAAAAATCCCTCTGGGAATAGTGTTATCCAAGCAGTGGCAAAACACTTAACAAAGAAGTAGTTGTTCTCCACAGTTACTGACATCATCAGCATGAAAAAATATTAGTTACCTGCTTGAGAGCAGGCAAGAAAGAAAAAGAAGCCTTTTGAAGTGAGAAGCAGCCCAATCACTGGTGTGCTTTGAAATATTTGATGAAATGACAGACTTAGGGAGAAAAATGTGTCACACCTCCATGCATCCCCTTGCATTTTCAACTCCATTAGTCTGGCTCCAACAAGAATTGATGGAATGACTGGTAAAATTCAGGATATGGCACAGGAAGGTGCAGTTCACAAAGAGCTTGAGGAGTCTGTGCAAAAGTCCATATTCCCATTTTAGCTTCCTGTGAAGATTTAGTTCCTTCAGTATATTCAGAAGGAATTCTTTAATTTGTGAAAAGGAGCTATTGACACTTTCAAACAAGTCTTGTTCACAAGTCTTCCTGTGAACACAGCTTATTTCCTTCAGTATACCGAGAATGAATTCTTTAATTTGTGAAAAAGAGCTATGGTCACTTTTAAACAAATTCAACCCCAAGAGTCTTTTTCACATAAAAGGCCATCCTGAAGAAAAAAGAAGAAGTTATGTGATCTGAGCAAAGCTTCACAGGGCAATATTGAGAAAACTTTTTATGTCAAGAGAAATACAGATAAAATGGGAGCTCTAGTCAGGAGCTTTTAATTTTTATTTTTTTAACAGGTTTAAAATAGGCAAATGAAGAAAAAATACGTGAATCTTATAAATAACATAAACCAGATAAGCTCACACTGTAACACCACAAACACCCCAGTGGGGAAAGAATGCAGTATTAACACAAATAGCCACCAAACAATCAAACTTGCCTCATTCTAGGCAAAAACATTCATAGAATCAAGTGCATGACTGCAGCTGACAGAAGGATTCCAGTCAGGTACAACTCACCCCAGAGAGTAAGTTCCTTTTCCAGAAAAGAGATCATTACTACATGCACACAAGGTTCCTCATCCTGCTCACAGCTAAAAATAAATACTCTGTGTTTGTGTACAGTGCTCTTCAACAGAGATCTCGACAACCTGAACAATTTCTAGAAAATACTCCTGGCGAGGTAGGTTTATCATCATTCCCCCTTTACAAATGGAAAAGAGACTTGCCCAGAGTCTCACAGATATTCGTTGCCAGAGTCACATCACCTGGCTCTGCACCAAACTTTTCTCACTGGGCAATGCTCCTTCCTAGGTTCTACAATTGCATTCAAAAATTTATTTTAAGACAACATGTATGCTTCATATTACAATATAGCATTTTGTAATAAGAATACAGTACAGCTCAGCTTTGAGGTACCACTCCTCTCCTCATTCCAACCTTTTCACTTGGAGGTAACCAAAATAATTATGGAGTAATGCAAAGCAGATGTTTAAAATATGTGCTGTAGGAGCAGATATGCAAGTGACTGGAAGTACTATGTTTCTGAGAACAGAGAATATTTGTTTTATTTTGCTACTGCCAATTTATACTGGGCACTAGGACCATGCAAACTGTTTTTGAAGATGGTAAGCAGTTGCATGTCTCCCTTTTTGCAGTTTAGTGTCAGCAATTCCAGTCAATCTCAGTAACTACTGCAGATACTTTTCCCAAGCTTAGCAAAATGATGATCTAAATCCACTTTCCCCCCAAAGAGACTCTTAAAACACTTTTGAAGCTACACGTTCAGCTCCCACATCCACTAAGTGAGAGTCTTGGTTAAGACAGACACATGTGATTTCAGGTTTTAACAAATTCCCGTTTTCAAGTTTTATAACAAAATGACTGACTCCTGTATTGGGACTGACAGAAGACAGCTGGGACTTGGTTAAATTTGCTGGTAAGGAACAGTTGAGATCTGAAACAAAATAGCCAATCCAGTTCCTCATGTAGGCTCCATGACTCACCACCAAAATATTGGCATCTAATACTGTGCAAGATCCGCCGCCCTCAGAGCTCAGCTCTGCCTCACTGCAGTGGTTTGCCCAAGGGAAAACAAACTGTTCTCCAGATGTTCCTGAGCTCCTGCTTGGTGCACCAGGCTGCCCATGCTCCTTCTGCTCCAACCCAACAGCCAGCTGGCACAGGAATTCAAAAAAATCCCTCGCACGCTCTCTCACCTGCAGAGAAAGGCCAGAAGGGAATGTTGTGAAGAATGAAGAAGTGTGAAGCAAGCACAGATTTTTCCTTTTAGAAATCTGACATGTAACTACTTCAAAGACAAAGATTTCTCACAGACAAGGCTCAGAAGCCAATGTAAGTTGGCTGTGCAAACTGTGCAAACTGGCTGACTGCTGTGCAAACTCCTCTGCCCTCCAAAGAGCAATTGTCATCATCCTCCTGCAAGCCAGAGCTTCATGGGAAGTCAGTCTCAAAATCAATATTTTACTTATAAGGCGATTCCCCATTTGGTAGACACTGTGATCAGACCAAGCAGTGTTGTTTAGCTTAGAAAATATCTCTGGTTGGTCTGAGATTCCAGCAGCAAGCTCCCAACAGCTGCAATTGCACTGATAAAGCCTAGAAAGCAGGGCACAAATAAATAAATACCATACTTCATCCAGTGTTTCTCCTCCAGAAGGCGTGAATGAAGGACATTGCTCCCCAGCATCCTTTGCCATAGCCTTGAGGTCAGCCAAAGGCCTTCCTTCTGCAACACCGTATTTCTGTGAAGGAAAAAGGGGTTTGGCAGGATGTGTCAGGTCTCCTGTGCCCCTTGCAGAGTGTGCAAACAGCTCTTCTCAGCTTTGTTTTCTTGGATTCTCAAGGCTTTTACACTTTATCCCAGTTTTGGGTGAGGAAATATCTTTATACATATCCTTTTAAACAGCAGAGATATAGATATAGATAGATATAGGTATAGATATAGATGTAGATATAGATATGCTGGGTATACAAATACATTAAGAGCAGCATCTCACTTAAAACACTGACATTCAAAACATGACCTTCAGCCTGATCTTTGCCTGGAGATTTTTCCTTCCACTGACACTCATCCTAGCATAGAAAATTCAAGTGTCTTTGTGACTGAGGTCACAGATCAAGTGCTTCTGTATGTAGCCCTTCACGTGAGGATAAACTCCATTTATTTTTGCTTGCAGAAAGGCTACAGGGCATTATTTTTCACATATAAGAAACCAATATTTTCTCTACAGACCTGTGAAGTCTCCACAACAGAGGATGGATCCATTTTCAATTCAGAATTTTTGAAAAAGACATATAAAAAAGGAAACAAAACCACACAAGTACCCTCACAATTAAAAGTAAATAATAGGGCCTTGCTGATTTCAGGGGAAGAATTGAATTTCTGAGAGACAAAAGATTCAAACAGGAAATGCTACAATCACATGCTACTCCTTAAACACTAAATCTTACCTTATTTAAATCATTAAAGCATCACCATTACAACACTCACCACTAAATTTTGGCTCTGCTTCACCATTCTGCAAACAATTGATTGTCACTGATGTGAATAGTTCAGTTTTCAGTGATTAAAAACACATCAAATAGTGCTCTCTGCTGTTAAATCTACCATTCAACAAGCCAAGATACCCATCAGTAGTAAGTTGCATTTTCAAATTGTTCAAAATTTGATAAATTCTTTTGGCACTTACCCTCTCTCGCAGTCTTGCATCATACTTGATTTTCAAATCCTTACAAAACCTATTCTTTTCTAGAATGGCAGCAGCAGTCTAAAAAGTGAATATACAGTCACATCAATGGGACAGAACACAGACACACCTCCTTACAACACCACAGCCAAGGTCAATCCCACAAGCAGCATCCAACAGCCCAGACCAACAAAACAGAAAGTTTTTCAGCTACCAGACTATCAGAATGGGTATATGGCCCAGGCCAGGCCATAAAAATAGAAAAGTTGCAATCTTCTGGCAATTCCTTCCCAATTCAAAGTCCAGGACAGCTGAAGACACCTAGCACCTATAAGAGGTAGGCAGCAGGGTTTACTGGGGTAAGAGCCACATCCTCTCTTGAGCAGAACACAAAGCAATCATATCCACAGATTCTTTACGTGTAGTACATGGGCCAGACTCACAGCTGTGTTCCCCAAAACTACTCAGTTAATCCAACTGAAAAAACATCTGACACCTGTCTGGCTGCCACAGCCAATCCTTAGGGCTGGGACGGACCTCTGGAGATCACCCAGTCCACACTCCTGCCAAGTCAGGGTCCCCTGCAGCAGGTGACACAGGAGCATGGCCAGCTCGGTTTGGAATGTCTCCAGAGGGAGACTCCACACCCTCCCTGGACAGATGTTCCAGGGCTCTGCCACCCTCAATGTACAGAAATTCTTCCTCATGTTGAGGTGGAACCTTTTGTGGTTTGGTTTGTGTCCACCGCTCCTTATCCTGTCACTGGGGATCACTGAAAAGAGTCTGGCACCATCCTCTGTGACCTCTTGGAGGTATTTATATGCATTAATGAGATTCCCCTCTCAGTGTTCTCCAGACTGACCAGGCCCAGCTCCCAGTCCCAGCTCCCAGTCCCTCCTCATAAGAGAGATGCTCCAGACCCCTCATCATCTCTGTGGCCTCCACTGAGTGTCTCTGGTAGCTCCTTGTCTTTCTTGGGAACCAGAGGATGGCTGACCTGCTCCTGGTTCTTACATGCACCCAAGCGTGAAGGCTGCACTGGCTTCATGGATAGTTTGGCCTCTGCAAACATCCACACAAACTGACATTTAAAGAACTCATTTTTAAAATGCTCCTTGGATTCTCACACAAATAAGCAGCCTTGTTGTACTACTGGCACATTTAAGATACTGCTTAGGACACACTTTATGTTGGAACTTTAACCTTCTGTCAAAGAGTAACATAGAAATATAGATAGGGCTGAATCCACTTCCTTGTGTATATGCACAGCACAGTTATTTGCATGATTACATGCAGGAATTTCCTCTGTTGCAACAGAACTTTTACATTCTTCTCATACTCGAGCTGTGAAGTGACAGTGTAGTAATAGGCCCTTCACAGACTTGCAGCTGCCAAGAAAGGGAGTTCCAACCACATGGATACTTCAGCTGTACACATCTTTGGAAAGGCTTTCCCAGCATCTGGATAGGCTTGTCAAACAAATGGCAAAACACATCTCCTGTATGCAAAGGAAAAATTCAAGTCTTTCATATTACGAGAGGGCAAATGCTTTTCAAGGCAAAGACTGCCTGTAATGTAAGAAAAAAGATCCTAAACCAATTCCCATCAGGCAGGCACACAGCAGTTTTATGAAAGTTGGAAATCACTCTTAATGTTTTAAAATATCATCACTGCCATTCACACACGTGGAGGAAGTGACTTGGGTAGCTACTCTGCATTTTTTAAATATCCAAATATTGCACTCTTCCCTCGTTGTCTCTTGTTTTCTGCTTAAGTTGTGCTGCTACAGCAGTTTCTGGAACTGTGCTGCAAAACTGATGAGCAATGTTGATGATGTATGTTTTAATGAAAAATAGCAGATTTATACTAGATTTTGTTGATCTGGTTTACAGCATAGCTTCACTGACTTTCAGCATGACAACAGAGCAAAAAGCAAGCAATCAAGAATAGCTTAGTAGTTTCAACCCCCTACATGTCTCCTGAAACCACAGAATCAGTAAGAGAAGAGAGAATTAAAGACAAGGCCTCCACAGGAGACATGACCTTCCCAGAACAGCTGATCTCTAAAAGTTTTGGTTCCCTAATTTTGAGTATTTCATACTCCTGCACACAAGGTCACATGTAATCCCACTTAGTAATTAACATTTTTCCTCTTTATTTAATCTGTAGTGTGTATTTACTGCATCAAGGTGAGAGGTGTGACATCCCTGACCAAATCCAACATCTCTGCACACTTAATGATCCTTGGACTGACTTCACAGCAAAACTGGACCTTGCCTGCATTGGTCTGCACTCCTCAGAAGCACACAGCACGCAGCCACAATGCCTGAGACAACACAACAACGTCACAGCCCATCTGGTTTGCTTCTTTAAAGAAACACTCAATTTCTGTCTCTTATACCTCCAAGTCCCCATTAGTCCTTTAGCAAGAAACAGTGCACACATAAAATAATGGCAAATCATGGAATGATTTAGGTTGAAAGGGATCTTAGAGATCATCCAGTTCCACCCTCCTGCTATGGGCAGGGACATCTTCCACCAGACCAGGTTGCTCAGAGCTCTATCCAACCTGGCCTTGGACATTTCCAGGGATGAGGCAGCTTTTGGCTCTGTCACTGCATTATTTTTGCATCACCAATAGCAAATAAATGCCAGATTTGGAAGCCAATTGTTGCCTCAAGAAGCACTTACCTGCTTAGCTCGAAGGAGATCACTTGAAAAGATGTGGGTAAACTTCACATTACTGAGAAATAAACCAGCAGCATCTGCTTGCCTGAAGCCAGTTGCAGAGAGTGGCTCATCCACTCCTTGACCTACAAAATAAAAACCCCTCAACATGAAGACATGCAAATTTCAGATCATTTAGCAGCTGACCAGGCATGTCAGCAATAAAGAAACTGCTCAGTCATAAGAAAATCTTCCTCCTTTAGTAAAGCCAAGCTTTAGGGAAAGTCACTGCTCTTCTGGTCTTCCCTAAACTCAGTCACACAAATTTCATGATAAAAAGGGGTAAAGTCTAGGAAGACAGAAGGATCATTATCAATGATACTGACATTAATCTATACCTTTGACCAATTTAAACATAAAACAGAGACCTACATTTAATAAATGTGACCATTTTTAGAAAGGTCACTGGAGTCTCACACCTGAAACTTTGTAAACAGATCTGTCCACTGTAAATAAGAAAGAGGGCAATATAACTGAGAGAATCAGATGCAAACACAGTCGGTTGTGGTCTCTTCCTCTCCACCTCACACACTGACAGTAGTGCTCATGCAAGCTGGAACAAACCCAGCTGAAAAGCAGCAAACCTCCCCAAAAATTGTTTCCAGCCAGAACGTCTGTGAGAATAACTGGTCACGGAGCTCTGGGACAGTGTTGAGAGAAGAAGCACTTTGGAACTCCAACCTGAGTGAAACAGCTGCGCTCCTGTCACAGCTCAGAGTCTGCAGGACAAGCCAGAACTGCGGTGGGGGCACAAATGTAACAAACTGCTACATCCACACCTTCCACCTACCCTAGTTCTGCATGAAGCCACAGCAGAGAGAGTGAAATTCTCATCAGATTCAGAATAAAGAAAAAAACCTATTTTCACCCAGGAAATGCACAATCCAACAGCAAAAGACAGGACACCAGCAGTCCAGAATCTGAGTTCTGAGCACCTCATCTATAATTCAGACATGTGAGATCTCTGACCACACTGTGCTGGTAACAGGCCTTACACCTCTCAAAACAGAAGAGGCTTGCTCAAAAACAGAAGCTACATTCTCTCTGCACTGGAGAGGAACCCACTATGTGGCATTTGACCCAAGGAGCAAGGAATTCAAAAGACATCACTGATATTTTGAAGAAAGTAAAGCTGGGGAATATTCTTTATTCATTTTATTATGAACACAAATCCCTGTTGCCAGAACTGTAAATGGCAATGTCACAGAGGAAGGAAAATCTAAAAGCACAATTCTTCCTCACAACATGAAGCATTGCAGGAAGTTCATTTATTTGGAGTACAACCCCACTACGTTCCTTGTAGCAGTGAGCCTTGATTTTCCTACACTAGACATCCAGGCAGCTCAAAGTGTTCAGTTCTGGGTGCACAAGCCAGCACTCACTAAGGTGAAGTCTAGTTTTAAATATGTCTGATCAAGACTGCCTTCCTAGAAAGAGCTGGGGTTGAACAATTCAAGCATTAAAACAATCTTTACTTTTTATTCTCCCTTGCTGTACTGCAGGTTTTTATTGCAAGTAACAGCTTTATTGCCTTCTCGAGGCAACAGCCTCCTTCACATCAGGATCTTTATCCATCCTTCTGCAGCTCCTTCTCCCAGAAGCCCTTTTCCCAAGCTTCTTATTACTGGGATTTAACACAGTGCTATGGAGTCCTTAGTAAAAGGTGCTGCTACCATTTTATTTGATTACATGAAACGTATTTTTTCCCCGTGTAGAAAAAGGAACTCTTCTACTACTCCTGTTAAAACACAAAATGCATCAGCGTCTGTTGATACTCTCTGGAGGATGACTTAAAATGTTCTGTAAAGTTATGAAAGCCATGTCCTGGCTTACATATGAAGTCTCTAAAGGTTGACAGTGTTCTTGCTTAATAACACCTGAGCAGTTGGTGACAGGATTTCACCATGATTTTCAATCTCTAACCAGCTTCCAGACTAACTCTTACTAACCTTGCAGTATCTTGTCCTTGTTGTATCTTGTTTCTCCACTGAAAGAGATTATAAACAACAACAAAAAATTAACTCACCATCACTTTACTGGATTTTCAAAAACGTTGTTGTGTTAAATACCAACAAGAGACAGCTGAGACTGAACGTAAAAGAAAGGAGACACAGTACAGCACAGACTCTTTTCAAAATGATGCACACAAAGACTTTATAACAATAAAAAGCCATTTTCAAGTAGTCAATTCCGATCATGCTGCCAGTATTTAATGAGACAAAGCCATGTGGAATAAAAATAAGAGAAAGAATTTCTTAAGTTTATCATAAATGCTGCATACATTATCTGTAACAACTACACCCCTGTGCTGGAGAGAACAAAGTTGCAGGAAGACTCTGGAGCCCTCTTATGACAAGCACGTGTTGGCCAGGGGGTTCTCTGAACTTTAGAGGGAACCAATTCCAGAGATTATCAAAGGCAGCAGCAGAGTTGCATACCTTGACGAAACAGAGCCTAAAAAGTCAGAGCAGAAGAAATCATAGACTCATGGAATGATTTGGGTTGGAAAAGACCTTAATGATCATCCAGTCCCATCCCACTGCCATGGGCAGGGATACTTTCCACTATCCCAGGTTGCTCAGAGCCCCGTCCAGCCTGGCCTTGGACACTTCAGGGATGGGGCAGCCACAGCTGCTCTGGAAAACCTCTGCCAGGGCCTCAGCACCCTCACAGGGAACAATTCCTTCCTCATATCCAATCTAACCCATCTAACCCTACTCTCTGTCAGTCTGAAGCCATTCCCCCCTGTCCTGTCACTGCAGGCCCTTGACAAGGAGTCTCCCTCTATCCTTCCTGTGGGCTCCCTTCAGGCACTGCAAGGCCACAATGAGGTCACCCCAAAACCTTCTCTTCCCCAGGCTGAACAACCCCAATTCTCTCAGCCTTTCCTCGCAGCAGAGCTGCTCCATGCCACTGATCCCCTTGGTGTCCCTGGCTCCAGCAGCTCCCTGTTCTTCCTGTGCTGGTCCCAGGGCTGGATGCAGCCTTGCAGGGGGGTCTCAGCAGAGCAGGGCAGAGGGGCAGAATCCCCCCTCCCCCGCTGCCCACGGGGCTTATATTAAGGAGGAAAAAAAGCTCAGCTTTCCTACAAATTAAAGTTTTCTCCTGTCAGCTGTAGGAAGCCGGAGCTACTCGTTCCAGTCAGCTGCAAACCTCCGCCAATGGAGTGGAAGAAAAAGTCACCTTAAGAATTCTTCCCAGGTCACCAACACCAAATCTTTAACGTTTCACAGGAGAAATGTTCACACCACCACTCCTGCCCGAGCTCCTTGTCCCTCCTGAGAGAGCTTTTGCTCAGCTGCCCCCTCCCGCCGCCCATGACCGAGGAGGGGATGCGCGGGCGCTACTCACTGCCGCACGACCGTCAGCCCGAACCGCACCATGGCGCAGAGGAGCGCAGATACGCGCGGGGATGCCCGGCTGTGTCCCCCTGTGCGCCGGTGTGCGCCGGTGTGCGCAGGGGAGCGCGCAGATCCCGCCGCCCGCACCGCAGCGCCGCGCGCCCCGCCGCGCCGTCATGCGCCCGCCGCGCGCCCCGCTATGACGTCACCGGAGGCGGCGGCGGCGGCGCGGCTCCCGGCGGAAAAGGAGGATCGGGGAAGGGTTGATGGCTCCCGGCGGAAAAGGAGGATCGCGGAAGGGTTCGTGGCTCCCGGCAGCGCCCTGACGGCAGGGGCGGCCAGCCCTGCTCCCTCGCCACCAGCGACAGGACGAGAGGGAACGGTCTCAGGGGAGGCTCGGGTTGCACATCAGGAGGAAATTCTTCCCCCAGGGGGCTGTCCAGCATTCAGACAGGCTGCAGGGCAGCGGCGGAGTCACCGGCCCTGGTGGCATTTAAACGCCCCGTGGCTGCCTGGGGACAGGGTTTACTGGAGGGGCGTGGCGCTGTGAGGTTTACACTTCTCCACCCTGAATGGTTCTGTGTTCTCACTTTGCAATTGCAGTCAGGAGGCTTTCACCTTAAAACTCTGGGTTTCGCAGCATCTCATGACGCTGGTGTTAAGAAAGCTTCCTGGTCTGGGCATCCCGGAGCCACTTTGAGTGACAGTCAAAGCCCCTTCCCAGTCGCATCCCCCACACTCAACAGTCGGAACAGGTTTCCCTACTGGCTCAGTTCCAGGTTTCCCTTACCAGAGTCTCAGATGTCCAGATCCTTAAAATCCTTCAATCATGCTGCAGTTACTAAATAACAAAATAACAGCCCGAGCTGGTGCCTCCACACTGGGACCAGAGGACCAAGTGTGCCCCTTTGCAGAACACAGAATACTCGATCTTCAGTCTGGTTACATCAGCTCAGTTAACACTGATTGGCAGCAGCGCTTTGCTCAGAGTGATATCAATACACCGATATTTATATAGAGATGGATAAAGGACTTTACTCACGAGTCAGTTAGGAGTCTGGGTAGCCAAATCACAGCCCGGAGTAACCATCAGCAAAGGAGAGCCAGTTCCAAGGAATGGTTTAAAGCAGCAATTTCCAAGGCAGAGCCATGTGAGGTGTTGGCATGCACATCCAGCTGGGACCACACTGGTCTTGTCCTGCAGAACTCATGGAATCACAGAATGTCCTGGCTTGGAAGGGACCTTAAAGATCATCTGATCCCACCTCAGTTTGAAACTGGTTTGTGCTTTAATACCAAACACATTCTAAATGAAGCCTGAAACAATTTGTTTCATTTGACAGCTGTTTAAAGCAGATGGAAAATTAACAATTTAATGAAACAGTGTGTCTGTTTCATCTCCTTTTTATCTTCCTTTTGCAGTGTGGCATTAACCTCAAATTTCTGGAGTGCCTCTCCTCCATGGATCTCAGAACTGACATTTTCAAGGGGTCACACCAGTGACAGTCTTGCCTGTAAATGAGCCAGTGCCAACTGATTCAGCTCTGACCTATTTCTATTGTATCACCATTAAAAACAACTGTGTTTTGTTGCAGTGATAAAACCCTAGCTTGTGTCTCAAGCATGGTTTAGAGGATCAAGACTCAAACATGAGCCAACGCTGTTAACATCTCTACTCTTACAAGTGCATGTTTTGATACAGGTCCGTTTGGAAAAGCAACAGCCCTTCAGGCAGTTTGAGAGAGACTTTGAAGTCACCCAGTTTGACTTTGTGAGAAAACAGCTTGTAAATCATGTACCTTCTGACTTAGAGCCTCGTGGCTTGGCTACTAGATCAGGTTTCCCTTTTCCACCGTCATTTGGAATCTGATCTTGCTTCTTGCTCTTACAAATACACCCGGCAGAAACCTCTGCTGAATTTCTTCAGTTATATGCCGTTGCACTTCTCTGCCTGTGTAATGCTCCTCTGAAGGATGTGCTGGCCTAAAGAGAGGCATAACCCTGGCAAATCCTACACAGAGATCGTGCTGCGGCCTCAAATTGGGCCTGCTGGAGAACACAGTTCTTTGAATTTCCTTCACGGCAAAGAGACTTTGGGAGTGCTTTTAATTGTTTCTAAGCTGGTTATCTGTGCGATATACGGGCTGCGAGCAGGGAGCAGAGCCAGCCCCGTGGCCGAACACCCACCCTTTTGCTGTAGCTGTGTCTGTGGGCGCTCAGGTGAACCTGGGAGCCACGGGGATGTTCCTTTCACGGCGCGGGATTCCCGGGCCTAGCCCTGAGGGCGGAGCGCGGAGCTCGGGCGTCCCCTGGCGGCCCCTTCCCCCTGCACAGCCCTCGCCCTTCCCTGGATCCCAGATCCCGCCCTCGGCCCCGCCGCTGCCCTCGCCCTTCCCTGGATCCCAGATCCCGCCCTCGGCCCCGCCGCTGCCGCACTCCGAGGAGACTCACACTCTGCTGGTGCAAAACTCTGTAGCTTTAGGCCAAGCCCTAATCCCTAAACCTGGGAAATTAAACATCGCCATCAGCGCACACCAGAAAGATCAATACTTTTTCGTGTCTAAGAAGCAGCTCCAAAGTAACTGGAATAAAAAGCTTCTCGGAGAAGCAAACAAGCTGAATTTACAATCATGGAATCAAAGACTATCCTGAGTTGGAAGGGACCCACAAGGATCATTCAGTCCAGCTCCTGGCCCTGCTCAGGACACCCCAACAGTCACACCCTGTGCATCCCTGAGAGAGTTGTCCAAACTCTCCTGGAGCTCTGGCAGCCTCGGGGCTGTGACCATTCCCTGGGAAGCCTGGGCAGTGCCCAGCACCCTCTGGGAAGAACCGTTCCCTGATACCCAGCCTAACACAGCCCCAGCCATTCCCTGGGCCCTGTCCCTGGTCACCAGAGAGCAGAGATCAGTGTCTGTCCCTCCTCTTCCACTCATGCAGACTGTGATGAAGTGTCTCCTCAGAGAGAACATGAGGAAGCTGGAAAAACTGAGATAAATTTTTGTTTGGGTGTACTGCCTAACAATGCTGATTTCACCCCTCATCCTCCAACTGGTTATGTCCCACTCACAGCTTTGCTCAGGTTCTGAAAACTCTCGTCAAAAAGGTCAATCTATTGCTCTTTGGGGATGCTTGTGAGTCCTCTGTCAGATGAACCAGAGTTTTTGCTCTAAGAAGCATTCCTGAGTAATCTGAGGAGCCAAAAGCAGCCGGTCTGCTGACCTTTCCCTCTCTCCTTCAATGCTCTGGCCTAATTCTTCTTGCAGTTTCTGCATGTTGCATTTTGGAAGAGCTCAAATAACAACCCAGTTTATTTTTAGAGAAAGCTCAATAGCAAGACCAAGCTAGCACCACATCATTTCCACAGGACAGGCATTTAAGGAGATAGACGTTTTCCCTTTTTTTTGTTTTCCTCTTTGCATCAGCTCCTTTCTCTCTCTCTAGCAGGTTGCAGCAAAAGTCAGTGGTTTTTCTTATCTCCGTGTAAACACCACAGCTTTACTCACCTCACTTTGTAATCTTAACAGGTCTTGATTGAATGTAGCTGCTGCTGAGGGATGCCCTTCGCCACAGTCCCCCTGGAGCCCAGCAGAGCACTGACCTGATGTTCTCCCTGACAAGTGTCCTCACTGAGACCAACTCCCACAAGTTTCACCGTTGTCTCCTGGCTGCATCAGCAGGAACATCAGCTGCCCAGATGGAATGCAAATTACCCTTGAGAACCCTTTAAAATAGAATCACTATCAGAAGCACAGGATGAGTCAGGTTAGAAGGGACCACAATGGCTCATCTGGTTCATTTTATCTTGGGGTTCGTCTTTTTTTTTTTTTCTTCCTTTCATTTATCTTTGGTTTTGGCAGTATAATTCACTTTATGATGGTGTTTCCCCAGTGTGGCTGCCGAAATGCCTCTTCTTCATTCTCCAGGGCCTCTTTGCTCTCCCCAGGGCTGAAAAAAGGCAGGAAATTCAGGAGCAAACTGCTACTGGATGGCAGTGGAGGAGAGGTCAGGCCAAACACATCACACAGGAGCTTGGTCACTTCACAGCAGGCATCCACAAACAGATGTGGGAGAGGGAGAGGCTGAGCATCCTGCTCTGCTGGCCACAGGCTGAGGAAGCAGACTCTGGACAATGGACTCATTTCTTCCCACTGGCCTCACCACAAATCCCACTCCTTTTACTTGCAGTTTGCCCCAAGTTTACAGAAAGAAAAACAACCCGATTTTTGCAGTAGCGTTCCAGTGCAACAAACAACTGAGCAGATACTTAAACCATATTTCAATTTGTTGCAAAAACCTGCACTCCATATGGCTTTTCACCAGCTCAATTTAATTCCCACAAAATGTTTTGATCCTGCAATTTACCACTTTTTAGGACTTTGTTCTTGAATCTCGTGAGATTACATGCCAGAATTTGCCTACCCAGTGGGACGGCAGCTACATTTTAGAGGCAGGCTGGTTCTGTGAGTGCAACCTTCATTTTACATGCCTGCTAACACCATCTATCCAGATCAGAGGCTTTAAAATCACATCCCACCAAGGAAACACCACCATGAAGTGAGTAACACAGCCAAATTCACTAAAGGAATAAAAGCAAGGCAGGCAAATTTAGGTCAAGGTGAGTTTATTGTCCATACAGCATACCCAATCCTGCCAAACACTTTTCTTAGAACCATCTTTAAACTAGTCAAAACAATAGGTTATTAATAAAAATGACAACACTGACCTTTTACAAGGCAATCAAGACTACACCGTATCAGAGTCTTATCCATCAAAAACAACCTCGTGTACTTTCTAAATACTTTTGTTTACACTGATGTCTACTACCACACTTTCTAGCATCCCCTGACCGCATAAACATCCACACCTCTTAAAGAGCACATTTGTGAGAGAATAACGTTGACTTGATATGGCATCACACTCAATAAAGCAAAAAAAAAACCAAACAAAAAACTAAAAACCAAAAAAAAAAAAAAAACCCAAAACAAAACCCAAAAAAGTTTGAGAACAGAAACTGTGCAACCGAGAGTGATTTCTGAGGTACATGAGAACATGGTAATAAACATAGTGGAAAAAATCCAGTGGCCAGGTGGTTTGCTGAGTAATTAAGAGCTGTCCGATTACTCAAGCATAAATCATTGACATTGACATGGGATTAATCATTATTTTTCTCTGTCGCAAGCATGTTGGAAATACAAATAAATACATTATGAGGTGCTCCTACACTACAATAATGGGAAAGAGGGGAAGATCATTAAAGTACCATCAATAGGAAGCTGACAGAGAAACACTTTTAGCAATTGTACCAATCCTTTGGCACTTGGGAAGGCAGAATCAGCAATACATTTTTTATTCTTTTTTAATCAATCAATTGGGAGATCAATTATGATTTCTGCAATTCAGGGGGAAAATCTCGCACCTCATTTGCAGTAACAACACACTTCCTTTAACATCTGTTAAAAGAGTGTACTAGGCAGTAATTTTATTCTGAAAGCTACTGTGAAGCGCTCAAGTTGTAGGGTTTGCAGCCTTCAAACATACAGTACACTGTAACCAGAGGGTTGGCACTTGCTGAGCAGGTCACTGCAGCCGAGGACACTCCTCACCCTGGCAGGGACACACACAGACCCACCAGGACCCTGCGGGCACTGGTAATGCTGCACAGCGCTGCCCCTTCCAGCACAGCCTGACCTCACCCTGCCATGGAGGAGCCGACCACGGTGGTGGCCCTCAGCCCCTGTCCCGGCAGCTCTGCAGAGGGGTGGCACTGTGGGATCAGCCCTGGGATCCACAGCATGGATCATCCCTGTGATCCTCTGCAGGGACCGTTCCTGCGATCCCATGGCCTCTGTGGGACCGGGGCATGCAGGAGGTGGGATGAAGAGCAGGAGCAGGCACCCTAAATGCTGGTCCCACCTACACCTGGCCTATGGCATGGAGCAAACCACATCGACACGATAGACACAGTGCCAGTACTCGAGGAGGTCACCCTGCCATCGGGACCCTCTGGCACAGCTCCCCGTGAAGCCATGGGGCAGGGCTGCCAAGGAATGATCTGACCTGAGCTGATCTGATCTGTGTGTGGCTCCGCAGTCCTGCTTCAGTAACACCAGACACTCTTTTCCTCTGGGACAGAGACACCGCCGCATAACTCCCGGTGCTCCCAATGCAGAATGTTGAGACGGGAGGCCAGGCCACAGCTGTGCCCAGCAGCGGCTTTGGGGAAGACAGACCTGCTCACCAGTGGAGAGTCAATGCATTTTTTCCACTATGAAAAGGATACCAGAGACCAAAAAGGAGCCAGTGCCCCGCCTCAGCTGCTTGCAACCTCTCCCCAGCGGGCCCCGGGGCAACCAAACTGTCACTGTGTGAGGTATTGTGAAAATGGGAACCATTTCTTGTCCAGCAAACCTGAGGTAAGTATACCATCTTTGCAGGATGTGATCAGGAAGGAAGGAGGAAAAAAAATAAAGGGAAGAAGAAGGAAAAAAATAAAATAAAATTAAAAAAATAATCATGAACACGCTATTAGGAAAAAAAACCTGTACAGGGCATTTCCAGTAAATCAAAGAACTCATCATATCTCCACTTAACCATCTACTTCAGGATTTGAAATTTAAGCAGTAAAATAATATATTATAAAAATGTTTATAAAATAGCAGCACACTCAGTGAAACAATACAGCTAAGTACTGTTAATGTGAATAAGAATGAAACAAATCATAGCTTCTTAGCAGCGCAAAAAAAAAAAAAACAAAAACAAAAAACCAAAAAACCCCCCAAAACAAAAAAAACCAACAAAACCTTAGAATCTTACTCCATTTTCTACCCTCATCTAGCCAAATAGGCTGAGTCCATACATATAATATTCTTTGAAGTAGCATGTTCTTTCTGGATTTTTGTCTTAAAATGCAAACATTAACATTTCAACCAACAGCTTCATATTGGATATCTGCAAACTGTTAATACAATTGTGCAAAAAAAAAAAAAAAAAACCAAACAAAAACCAAACAAAAAACCAAAAGTTGCTCCAACTCCTTTTCCATCTAAATGCCTCTTCATTACAGGTGGAGCAGGGAAATAAATTCAAGTACACTGAATACACCTTTGTAATAAAACTCCAAGTCACACACCTCGATGTTTACCACCATGGCTTCTGCACCAGCAATTTTCTTTCCTTGTCCATAGATAAGCATGTAAGGTGGTATTAAGATCCTTCTGTGACACTGAACAATACAGACAGTCAGGCTTTTCTCTGGAATGTCATGACAGGAATGTCATCTGAAGCGGGTGTTGGTATTTCCAGCAACACCGCAGCTAATCGAGTACACCAGATACTGGAAAATATTGCCTATAAAAAGCTATACAAAGCCTTGTTTTTTTGACTTCTTTTTTTTTTTCCTTTTCTTTTTT
>VZTJ01006245.1:136197-156756 GCA_013397795.1 Orthonyx spaldingii | reverse complement strand
TAAAAAAAAAAAAACAAATTAATTTTTGGGGTTTTTTTTTTTTTTTTTTTTTTTTTTGTTTTCATTCTGAAACTTTTTCATCCCTAGGTGATTTTACTAGCACACTTGAAATGCATTTGAAGGAAAAGAAAAGCTTTCCTGTGTCTGATGAGGGGCAGCCTCATGGCTATGATGGAAATGCTGGCAGTGACAGTAACTGGAAGGAGGAAGCAACAGCTCTATGGCATGAGCTAGTTTTTCAAGTCAATAATCATTGAAGATTTCAATTTCCATTCATGACAGTCTTGAAAGGAAGCACAGGCCCTAGGGAATATCCTGCAGAATATTACACATAATTCACTTTCTTGAACTTTTCAACACTTCTGTGGCATACAAATGTCCTATACTGACTCCAAACTCCCAGTTTTAAACTGGCATTTATGGTTCAATAGCAAGCAATGAGGGAAGGCCTCCCACTCAACTCAACTTAACCAACAGGCTCTTGATTTGTACTGCCCAAAATCCCTAAGCTGGGAACACTGAAAAAGCCTACTGGCATTTTTGTGTTAAAGGGTGGGTTAGTTTTCCACATATACATTAATTATTTCACAAACAAGTAATTAATGTTACCTGTTAAGGCCCTCAATCTCTTCCTCTTTCTTAAAACTAATTACAAAAGGGAAATCAGAAAAGGATTTTTTTAGGTGCAGGATCTGGTTTGATAAATGGAAAGTATGCTGGAGATATCTGAAATGACAATACTGTTCAGTGGTCATGTATGCATTGCTTGGATAATCTAAGAAAGCACCAATTGGACATGCATTAAAGACTTGGGATTTACATAAATTCCAATGTGGAACATGTCATCTGTACTCCTACACACAAAAGCCGGCTGGATTCCTCCACTGGTTCACATTTAAGCCCCAATTCAGACCTCTCCAAAGCACATGCTTCATTGTTGACATAAACAGGGATTCCTTCCCAAAGTGGGGCCTTTGTGTGCTGAGCACTGGCCTTTACCTCACTGACCTTCTCCAAAGCCAGAGCCTCGAATGCTGCTATGGGAATATCTTATCCATTTACTGTATTTACAGTGATCTCGCATCTAATGGATGCAGTTTAAAAACAGAAATATTTTCCTTCCTGAATGTATGCTTTTGCTACTGTAACAAAGAGCATCAATCACAGATAAGTGTCTATATCTCTTTTTCCATCTGGAAATACAGAAAACAGTAATAAGTGCACCTCATACGGACTAAAAAGGACATCTCATTTAAAAATAATAATAAAAACAAAAGGCCAAAAACCCATTTATGCCAGAGGTCCTCCACTTACTGTTGCCACATTAATGCAATGATACAATAAATAAGGTGACTAACATTAAGAATCTGAAATATGGAGCATTTTTCTCTGCTAGTTTTTGGTCTTTTCAGCAGTTTCAACAGTGTCCTTTCTAGACCCAGTTCCACTGTTTGCTTCACCACCCAGTTTGTTGGTTTCCTGTTGCTCCTGTGGGTATTTCTTACTGCAAACAGGAGAGGACAATGTTTTCAGAACTGGGAAAAGTGAGAGTAAAGCAACCAGTAGGGTGATGCAAGGGTAGATGCCATGATACTCCTTGCTCAGTGTGACTTGGGATTTCTGGTAATCTCTAGCAGGCCATACTTAGCAGATGTGAAAAGATGAGGAGGTGTGGAATTTATGCTGTTGTAACAAACACCCTAAGCGTTTAGTGAAAAGGGGGATTTTCAAAAAGCTGGGAGGACCTGCCTGCGTTACAGAGCTGCAGGGGCCGAGTAGGGATTCCCAGCCAGAGTGGCTGATCCCTGGGAGCAGCTCCAGGGCTGCGGAGCCGTTCCTCAGGGGCTGCAGAGCCTTTCTTTGGGGCCTGGTCCTGCCAACAGGCCCAACGGAACTCCGCCATGAGCCTGTGGTGTCACTGCATCACCCCATTGTTCCTACACACGCACAGCACTCACTGGGGAACAAAAAGCTGAATGAAACGGAGCAGCTGCCAACTCAGGCAAAGACAACTTAGGAAACTATCTCATTCTTCCTTTCTCTGGGAGGCTATTTTGCCTGTTGTTTCCTTGCATACAAAATGCGGACTGGAAGAAATAAGGCAGGATAAGATACAGCGAGTCCTGTTTCTTGCTTCCAAAACCAAAGGCCCTAGACACTAGAAAGGAGGGGATAAATGGTGTGTGTGCTGTAGGGACAATGTTCAAATGTGATCCATTCAAGATAGATTTCCATTATTTTTTTACTGCAGCTCTGAATTTCTGAGCATGCTGTTTCTTCACTTCTGCTTCTGTGCAGAAACCTGCAGATCTTTATGAAGGGGCATCTCAGACCTTGGGAATAAAAAAAAAAAAATCCCGGCACTGACTTATGTGGCACATGTAAGTGGAGATATTTTAAATGCCATTTATTATTGATCCAGTCTTCAAAACAGCCCCACTCCACATTTTTAAGGGCTCACAGCCAGCTGCTTGGACAACCCTTTAAAAAATGCTTGGTTCCTTGCTTTTTTTCTACTTAAGGCCCTTAAATATGCTTTAGATTTTCCAAACTACCCAATACACATCAGTTACCATTCAGGAACAGACTTTTAGAGATGACTTCTGCCCACATACAGGCACTGGCTCTGCCTGAAAACCTCTCCCTGGCTGCTGATGCTAGCGAGACCAACTCCGTGTGTCATCCAGATGCAACCTGGATGGCTGCTCTTCCAGGAGGTGAGGAAATAGATTTACCCAAGAAAGGTCTCAAGCAACGCAGAATATTGACTGCAAGGTCTTAAAATGTGCCCTACCCATTCAGCTATCCTTCCTCACATCCCGCAATTGTGCACAGCAGGGATGCTCATATCCTCCTCTGAAGCATCTGGCTTCACCAGGGACAGGATACTGCTTGCACTGAGTGCTGGTCTGGGATGCTATGGGAATTCCTGACTTCCTGAGTTGTTTATTTTTCCTTTGCAATGACCCACCAAGAGATGCACAGGGAGCTCTTCGGCTTCCTGCAAGTAGATCTGTTAACTCTTTGCTCATCAGCCTCTCCCCTTGAAGCAACCACAAAGGAAATGTTCCCAGTCCCTGGCAGGAGAACAGACTGCAACATGCAATCTCCATCCTGCAGAGCTGTGTGAAGTGAGAATCAGAAGCACAGAATGGTTTGGGTTGAAAGGGACCTTAAAGGTCATCTCATTCCCACCCCCTGCCATGGGCAGGGACATCTCCCACTATCCCAGGTTGCTCAGAGCCCCATCCAACCTGGCCTTGAACACTTCCCGAGATGAGGCAGCCACAGCTTCTCTGGGCAATCTGTATCAGGGTCTCACCACCCTCACTAATGCTAATTCCAATTCCAATTCCAATTCTAATTCTAATTCTAATTCTAATTCTAATTCTAATTCTAATTCTAATTCTAATTCTAATTCTAATTCTAATTCTAATTAATTCTAATTCTAATTCTAATTCTAATTCTAATTCTAATTCTAATTCTAATTCTAATTCTAATTCTAATTCTAATTCTAATTCATTCCTAATTTCTTCCTAATAGCCAATCTAAACCTACTCCCTACTTCAGTGTGAAGCCATTCCCCCTTGTCCAGTTACTACAGTTCCTGATGAAAAGTCCCTCTCCAGCCTCCCTGTAGCCTCTTCAGATATTGGAAGGTGCTCTGAGGTCTTCACACAACCTTCTCTTTTCCAAGCTGAACAGCCCCAACTCTCCCATCGCGTCTCCATATGGGAGCTGGCCCAGCTCCCTTACCACTCCGTGGCCTGCTCCAACAGTTCCTTATGCTGGGGGCACCAGGACTGTACACAGTATTCCATGTGGAGTCTCACAAGAACAGCACAGAGGGGGAGAATCCCCTCCCTCACTTGTGTGGGATTAGCTCTTAGTGGCTCTTTGGGACAGTAACATCAGAAAAGGCAGTTCAGATGCACCGTGCAGAGCTACTTTCACTACCCTTCAGGCTGCTGAGCTGCTCCAAGAGCAGCTCCCTGATGTTTATTTCAATAGGTAGAAGGAGTAAAGAAACCAGGGCTTGCCTGGCCCTGTTGTCACACTTTCTCCAGCCTGTGATTCAACCCTCACCAAATGCCCAGGGCACTTATTTATCAGAAATGCCTGTTATCCTGACAATGACACTGGCATGATGCCTTAAACAACCCCATCTCAAGTCTGGGGTGCTGCTCTGGATTCATACAAGAATATCCAACACCAATGTATTTTTGAAAGAAACACTCGTGTGTAGGTTGTCTGCTTACCCAACAGCTGGGCTCTAAATTATATGTTGTTTATTAATAACATATTTTTGGTCTAATTCTTAATGAAACATCCATTAAAAACATTCATTTTAGTCGCAAACGCCAAACTCCACTCTCAGTTACACCAATGTAAATCTAAAATAACACCATTGATTTCAGCCTCCTGGTTTATGCTGCTATTTCCCAGCAAACAGACTGCACACTTAAATTATCATTATAAAACAGTGAAAGTTCAGAAAAGCTCACTGCAGTTAAGTTGCATCAGGGTTTCATTACCATTCTTTCTTTTCATCTACTTGTAGCTTTGAAGCTGAGATTTTTCATGCTTCACCTCAGACAGTGACATTTTTTGAAAAGCCAGTGGGAAAGTCCTATCATCTGTTTCCATGCTAAGCAATCACACACTCCAGAACAAAAATGAAGCAGAAGGCCTGGCACCCTCTGGCTGGGAAGCACCCTGCCCCAGCTGCCTGATGGTTCCTATGGGCTACCACGAGGCACAGGGGACCAAAAGGTTTTCCTCTGCAGAGCCGTTAATTTCTGTTACTTTCCCACTTTTCTTCCATGTGATGCTCCTAAAGCCCAGGAACTCTCATTTCTTCCTCTTCCCTAAGCCCCCCTTGGAAAACAAAATCATTCACACAGTGACAATGAATTAATTGTGCCTGCAGGAACAGCTCTCAGGCATCAGAAATTCGGAAGTGAGAGAACTGAAGCTCTTCATTCAACTTTAATTAAGTCCCAGTGTAAAATATATTACAATAGTCTCTACTCTTTATTAACACAGACTTGGGCCAACTCTTACACAACCCAGACAGTACATTTTTTCCAACAATACACTTTACACGAGGCTGGTATTACTACCTATTGCTAAGCCTGCCCCATGTTTCTCTGAGACCCTATTTTCAGCTGCTTTTCTCTCTCAAGATTTAACATGTGGGGTGAAAGTTTCCAGTCCTGGGCCCTTTTGCATTTTTCCAATGAAAAACTCACAGAGTAAATACCTAGCAAAATATTTCTCCCAAATAGAAATAGCTAGCTAATGAAAAATACACTATTTTGCCCAAGTTAAAAAATTTTGGCAACCTTTGGTTAGGCTGAGACTTCAAAGCTTGTAGGGAGTTAAGGCTACCTCTGCTCCAATGATGGAAACACCTTGAAAAAAATAACAGCACCTCTAATATCTGTACAGGCTTGCAATTTTTTAGCAATTAAATTATCCAGAAGCTCCATTTGTCTTCAGTTGTTCTGAATTGGGGGATTAGTGAGAATCTCCTCTATAGTCTGTGCTGCTGTGGACTGAGACCAGGAGCAAAGAGAAGGAAGCTGGTCTCTACCCAGTGCTAACAGACTCTTGGAGAGGAGATGTGAACAGTAAAATGTTAGGAGTTTTTGTTATTTGGGAAGAGTGTTATTTTTTTTTTCAAAGGAATATAGGCCCAGTCAGATCTGGGAAGATTTTCACCAGCATAGCAAAAGGCACACTTTTGACAAAAAAACCCAAAAACCAAAAAAAACCCCCTGCTAAATTTAAAAGAAAAGGTGTGAAAGAATTTTCAATGCAAAAACAACCCCATCTTCTAACCACTTAAGAACTACTAAGATGCTTTGGTAGGTGTTTTCTTTCGGACTCAATCTGGATAGAAAAAATCAGCACAGTAGATAAAGCTCTTCCAATTTGCAAGATGCAGCAAAAGGGTCTTACAGGCCTTACACTCAGTTCTCTCAGGCACAGAAGGTGTCCCTTCTCTCAGAGGGACACCAAGGGGATCAGAGGGATGGAGCAGCTCTGCTGGGAGGAAAGGCTGAGGGAATTGGGATTATTCAGCATGGAGAAGAGAAGGTTTTGGGGTGACCTTGTTGTGGCCTTGCAGTGCCTGAAGGGAGCCCACAGGAAAGATGGAGAGAGACTCTTGACAAGGGCCTGGAGTGACAGGACAGGAGGAATGGCTTCACACTGACAGAGAACAGGTTTAGATTGGATACGAGGAAGCAATTTTTCCCTGTGAGGGTGGGGAAGGCCTGGCACAAGTTGTCCAAGGTCAGGCTGGATGGGGCAACCTGGGATAGTGGAAGGTGTCCCTGCACATGGCAGTGGTGTTGGAATGAGATGATCTTTACAGTCCCTTCCAATCCAGGCCATTCTGTGATTCTATGCTTTAAACTTTAAGCACTCCCAATTGGAAATATTCCTTTTTCTGTGCAAATCCAATTAGAATCAAAATAAATGGGAAACCCCAGAACGGCATTTGAAAACTAGGATCAATTTGTAAGATTGTAAGAAAAAAAAGAAATATCAAAATTTTCCCCTTTTCAGTAAACTGGACTAATTGCTTCTTTTTAACCAAATCACAAAACCAAATCTTCATTTAACAATGCTATCACAAATGTAATAATTCCACATATTTACTCTGTGAATTAAAAGCGATAAATTAGCAAATGTTAAGGACAGTCTGAGTTGTGTCTGTCTTATGCCCTGCCTCCAAATTAGCTCATTATTCAGTTCCTCCAAGCCAAGAATTTTTAGGTGATACCTGAAGGAGGGCCAGAAGAGCAGTTTCAAGGTTACAAGCACAGGACCAACAGCAGCACAACACCTCCTGGCTTGCTTTATGCCCCAGGGAATGCTGCCTGCTCACCCCACCACCCAGGGCTCCTGAGGGGGCTCAACCTGCTGGACCACTAACCTGGGCAGGCAGAGCAGGCTCTCCCCACCAAGCCTGAATAAAAACTGAGATCAAGGAGCTGTGGAAACTCAAACCGAAGTGCTGGGTCCACACCTGCAACTCACTCCCTGCAGAAGCACCCCCCTCCTTTGCTCCACTCAGCCTTCAGGATCAGGCCCAATTCTCCATTACGACCCGGGAAGTGAAAGGAGAAGAGGAATGCGGGACACTCACCACATCTGTGTTTGTGATCTTGGCCAGGAGGTCCGTGAGGCTGTCCCCATCATCGAGCTGAAGGCCACAGATGGCTGCTCCCACACTTCCAGTTGCTATCATTGATGGTGGGTACATGGCAAAGTTAAAATCTGCAAGAACAGATCTGGGAATTAGTCCAAGCCCAGACCAGAAAAGCTGCAAAACATCAGAGGCAAGCAACATAAAAAATACCACACCCAAGAATAAAACCCGGGGAAGCAGAAGAAAGGGAAAAGTGCCACTCTTTTTGGTCGCATGGAGCTCATTAGTCACACTGCTCATCACAAGCAGTCAAAGGAGGGGGAACAGACCTGCAAATTAAAATGGAAATGTGGTTCAGTCTTTTATTCTCACTGATGCATAAAGTAAACCTGGACAATTTTTAATAGTCTTTCCTTAGTTTTAAAGAAAAGGAAAGAGAAGAAGGAGGCTTTCTGTAATTTATGTCAGAAATTTGGGTCTTGGTCACATTAGACCTCTCTGTATAACCAGAAAACTAACTGGAATAAGGTATCACAAAGGACCAAAATGAGATTTTTAGTCACGTCAATTTTTAAAGAGTTAATTAATTCGAGCATTTAAAGACCTGTCCAGAAAAGAGATTTTAATTAACGGTTCATCTTTACTACCTTAGCAATTAGGAAGTGAGAACACTTACAGCCCATAGCTACAAAACCAAAGAACAAAGATCACATTTGTCATTACTTCTACTTCTTAATAAACAATTTGAAAATACACTTCAGAACTTCCTCTCACACATCTGTCAAATCAGAAGAGAAATTAAAATAAAATCCTGTGATGTTTATAAGGTACTTTTATGGTTTATGATACTGCCACAGACACTGGTTCATCAGCATGTCTTGCTAAATACCAGATCTTCTGCATCTTGGATATATTCCTAAAATGAAATTTGATTTGCAAGTTCTTTGGTTCAACAATAGCTCATTAACAAACCTTTCTCTACCAATTTGCAGTATTAACAAACCTTTCTCTACCAGTTTTCAGCTGGGGGGGACTGGAGTAGAAGGAAGAGTAAACCAAAGTAATACATAATAAGAAATATACCATGAGCAATGCATTCCATCTATAGAAACAGATTATTACAGAAAACTGCACAGCTGCAGATCCAAAACCCCCTCTGTTCACAAATTCTGTAACACTGCTGATGCCTGTGTAACCACTCAAGTTTCAGACACATGAACAGTTGTTCTCAGCCTCCCAGACTCCGAACTGGCACATACTTCAATAGCTGTGGAGACAGCATGTTCTTCTCCAGGCTGGAATATATCCTTGGGATTGAGGCAGTCCAGTCAGAATGGCACTTGGGACATAACACTGATCCAGACGGACCAGACTGGGGGTGTCAGAAGCGGGGAGACAAAAGAACAAGTTGAAACCCTGACATGGATTTCTCTGTCTCACAAGGCCACCAGGAGGTGACCACCTGCAAGCCCAACACCGCATGCTGCTTCCTACCAGACATCACACTCTGACAAACACTTCTGAAGGACCAAATTCCCACTGGCTGAAGCAAGGAATATGGACTGCCATTATAATAAAAATAATAATTATGCACTACTGTAATAGTAAGAACCCACCATACATAGGAAAGCTGATTCTTGGAAATGAAATTATATTGCCCTCCACTAATGAGTGAGACAACAGGAGAACCTTGACTCCCAAATTCTCAGTGCAGTACACAGCCCTGAGGATGCTGATCTCAGCACAGGACGAGAGAATGGGAATTACACTTCCAGGATTGAACTTTCTGCCAGTCACCAGTGCTGTCCCCCAGGGCTCAGTATTGGGGCCAGTTCTCTTTGATCAACGACCTGGATGAGGAGATCGAGTGCACCCTCAGTCAGTTCTCAGATGACACCAAGTTGGGTGGGAGTGTTGATCTGCTTGAGGGCAGGAAGGGTCTGCAGAGGGATCTGGACAGGCTGGATTAATGGGCCCAGGCCAGTGAAATGAGGTTCAACACGGCCAAAGTGCCAGGTCCTGCCCCTGGGTCACAACAACCCCCAGCAGCTCCAGGGAAGAGTGGCTGGAAGGAGCCTGGATGGAAAGGGCCTGGGGCTGCTGGTCCACAGAGCTTGCCCAGGTGGCCAAGAAGGCCAATGGCTCCTGGGCTGGGTCAGCAATGGTGTGGCCAGCAGGACCAGGGCAGTGACTGTCCCCCTGTCGTGGGCACTGGTGAGGTCTCACCTCAAGTGCTGTGTCCAGTTCTGGGTCTGTCACTGCAAGATGGACACTGAGGGGCTGGAGCGTGTCCAGGGAAGGAAACAGAGCTGGGAAAGGGGCTGGAGCACAAGTCTGATGAGGAGCGGCTGAGGGAGCTGAGGGGGCTCAGCCTGGAGAAAAGGAGGCTCAGGAGAGACCTTGTGGCTCTGCACAACTCCCTGACAGGAGGGGGCAGCCAGGGGGGTCAGGCTCTGCTCCCAGGGAACAGGGACAGGACAAGATGAAACAGCCGCAAGTTGCATCACGGGAGGTTTTGTTTGGTATGAGGAAAAATTTCTTCAGGGTGGTCAGGCATTGGATCAGTTGCCCAAGGAAGTGGTGGAGTCACCATCCCAGGAAGTCTTCAAAACACGTGTGGATGTGGAACTTGGAGACATGGTTTAGTGGTGAACATGGCAGTGCTGGGTTAGGGTTGGAGTCCATGATCTTAAAGGTCTTTTCCAAGCTTAATGATTCTATGATCAAAACTGTTTTCATGTTTACCTCACTTGGATTTATATAAACACACCCAAATTGGGAAGCAATTTCCATGTTTGATCTTTGGACTTACCAAACAGTCGCTCACTTATGCATGGGAACTACCGGTAGCAATTGACTTTCCATAATTTTCCCCTCCTTGTCCTCAGTTTTGGGCAGGATGTAGTAAAAAGATGATACAGGGAGGTCCCATGTCCAGTCAGGCACAGAGGGCTGAGCGAAGGACAGAGCTCCACCTGCCCTCTGAAATTCCTTGCCTTGCATCACGACCCCCATGTTATCCGAACGTCGGTGTTCTCGTGGCTGATATTAGATCCACTCCCAGAAACTGTCTTCCTAACAAGTTGAATAAAGAGGCACAGTGTCCCTGCCAACTAGCACTGCTGTAGGTCTGCTTCCACGTGGGGTCACATGTGAACATTTCTATGCCCAATAACCTTGTTAGCTCCCTTAAGGTCATTCATAATGCAAATGAGACAGCGAGCGAATGGCCAGAGGCCCAGAGTGACTAAAGCTCAGCATCCAGAAAGCCTTATATTGCCTCTAGCTCTAAACTAACTTCCCTCCATAACAAGCACCATAAACTTGGCTATCAAAGCTACACATGCCCAGTCTTTGTTGTACAACAGGCAGCGATTTGTATCACTGGCTTCTATTTTTAGCATATTAATTAACTACTGCAACTGGTGAGGCAAGTGTCTCCAACTGGAGAGTGTGGCACCATTGTCTGAAGTCATCACCTCATCTCGAGCTATTGAAAATCATGGCAGTGACCCTCCTGCTGATATGAATTTAACCTGACATGCCCACAAAGGAATGGGGGGTGGTGCACCAATTTTGTGCACATGGTTCTCCACATCACCCTGGACCCTATTAGTGTGGAAAGAGCTCATTGAAAGAAAAGAAGCCACATTGTGCTGGGCCACCTAGAGGGTTGAATAGAAAAGGCTGAGGAAAAGAGCAGGCAGTGCAATAAAGGCCATAATTAACATATTTCCATATTCAAGCAAAGCAATAACTACGTGAAATGTTTGTCAAGGTGCAATGAAAGCATAAATATTAAGTACCGTATCTGAGGGGATGCAGAACGGCCCCCCCGAGTCTCTTAGATTCCATTGAGAAATTCAAAACAAGCTTTTTACATGCTATTTTCAATTATAAATCTTTATCTCTGCTTCTATCATGACAACAAGACAAGCCTCACCATCCTCACACAGTTTGCACCCAGGTAAAACTGCTTCCCCAAGCATCAGGTCAAAAACCTGCTCTGAGATTTAAAACAAAACAAAAACAAACAAACAAAAAAAAAAAGGTGGGGGGCACAGAGAGAGAACCTAAAAATGTGAGCTGAAACATGTGCATTTACTGTAAATTCTTGTAGGAGATGATGAAACCTGAACTACAGAGGAAATCTTATAGAAAGCACTTCTTACTGGACACCTGGAATTTTATAAAAAGCACTTCTCCCTGGACACCTGAAGCGAGGCTAAATCCTTCTGTGTGCAAACTTGGTTAACAGGCACCCAGAGCCTGTATCTAAAGCATAGCTCTAACCCTAACTTTGTTGTGACTTATAGGTTTATAGTTGGGCTCGATGATCTCAGAGGTCTTTTCCAACCTAATTGATTCTGTGATTATGCCATTCCATAGGAAAAGTACAAAAGAATCTCATTATAAGTTAGAGAAGCAGTGCCACAGCGCATGGTCTATGAGAATCTGAGCACATAAACACTTCAAGGGAAGACACTGGGTTGTTAGAAAGCACAACTTGTTTTACTTTCTATTCCCCGGCAATAAACACTAGAAACCATCCCATCCCCATTTTAGTATCACCTATTTCCTCAACGGCCTCAAAAACAAGGGACCAGCCCTGCACAGCCCCCCCTCGACTTCGGCACTGGGAATGAAAAAAGGCAATGCAAGAAACAGCACCCTTTGAAACACAGCCACCTGTGCACCAGCCAGCCAGAGACATCAAGCAAATTCAGGGTACCCTGACCCTGTCCCCCGCTTTCAGTCTGGAGCTGACACAGCCAGGGCACAAGGAGGTTTTTCTGCCACTGAAGCACACGTAACCCACGGCGAGGTTCCAGGGCTGCAAGCACCACGGCTGAGCTGTTTTGCTGGCTCTCTCCCAGCCCAGTGGTCTTCACTACCTTCAAGCCAGGAAAAAGCAAGGCCGACAGTCAGTCCAAAGCAGGAGGGAACTGGAGGAAGGAACCCAGAGAGGTCCTGCAAGGGGAAGCCTTTACTTGCAGCCAATAAATAAAACTGTCGGAAGAAAAAGAGTACTGACAAATACACAGGCTGAACGTGCTCAGTGTGTCCAAGTCAGGTGGGGGAACTCTACCTTCTTACAAGGACCCATGTTACTGCTCTGGCTACTGGTTGGGCTTTTTGAGCAGCCAGTTTTCATCTCTGTAATTTGACAGATATTTATTTACAGAGTTGGAAACTGCTGTCTTAAGGAAGGTAATTCTTTCCAAGGTGGGGGAAAAATAAGGGACGAAAAAAAGCTGTTACCTCCATCAGGAAAACAGGTATTGATACATTACAATTTTATAGATAATAGTCACAGCCAGCCTTGGACTTCACCCAGCCAATGCCTGTACTATGAAGACAAGCATGGATCTATCTTTAACCATCTAAGTTTAAAAGAAAAGTCTAAGATAAACAATGGAAGTAGTGAATTTAATTATTGTCTGCTTTCATCCAAATGCAATTCCAAGGCCAGTGTGCTACTCTTTTTTTTTTTTTCTAATACAGTTGGTTGTATCTGCATTGGCCATTTTTTTTCTCTTGCTCTTGTATTTCTCCAAGACACTGCAAATTTTCCTCACGTTAACTATTTCTGCTTTTAAAGGCAAAACCAGGTGACTCTTCAACCCTTGAAACCAAACACAAAACTGTCAAGTAAACCAGGATGCAAACATACTTCCATCCTTTGAGTAGCTGGGAGGGTAGACATCTAATTCTGTTCCTGGGCTACAGTAAAGCAGACAGCATTTGGTCTTTATACAAATGGGTCTGAAGTATCCTAAATGTTAATGCTTCATCATGACCATCCAAGAGAGGTAAAGACAGGGAAACAAGCTGAACAACCTATGGGAACACTCACAACAATATGCTCATTAGCTGATGCTAAATACTATTTCTGAACAACTGTTTGCACTGGTTATCATTTCCATTTATTCTACACTCTCCTAACCAAGGATTAAGATGATGTTAGTGCCTGAATCACCAAAATGTCAGACCTGCAGCTGGTAAAAAAGGAGGGCAACTCTGGCAGCTCTGAAGTGATGCCAGCTTGTATCAGCACATGCTTTCTTTCCCTATTTCCTTCTACCTCCTCTCGTCAGACTTGACTGGTCATGAAACATTCCCCAGGCCCTGACTACTTGCTGATGGCACTTCCTTGGTTCTTGTGGCTCCATTTTGCTGGAAAGCTCAATATACTGATATGAGCTGCCTCTCTCTGGAACAAGCAAGACCCTTCTTTTGTCTAGCAATAACTTAACGTAAATTATTCTTTCTTCTGCTATGCAAGAAGGTCCTGCAAACACCGCCACTTTGCAACATGTATTTATTTCTTAAGATATTAATTTACACTATGAAGCCTCTGCAGACTTCTTTCTTCCCCTCTGAAAAGAACAGGTCCCAAATAAAACTTGCATCACACTTAGCAGGTACAAGCCCCAGTAACATACAATGGATGAAAATGGGATGCAGAGTAGAATTGTCCAGCAGGAATCCTGAGGAGCAAAGGGCCTCATGCTGTGTGGTCACCCTGTAGATCACTACCAGGGCTGTAGGTCTTATCCTGAAGTCCTGGCTCACACAACACTCTCACTGACTTCCACAGAACTTCTGTCTGAAGAAGAATGCAGGATTTGGCCCAGAAGTTAAGAAAAGCCTTCTCAGCTTTCAAGTGTAATGATTAATGGCCCAGAAACAGTGGGCAGAGGTTTGGCACACTGTATGAAACTAACTTAAAGTTGACGTTTTCCTGCTCTTTCTCGGCCTCTGTGCTGACACAGGCCCTGAGGCCTCAGATGCTGGATCCACCATGGGCACATTTCACCTGCCACAGGAGTCAGCTGAGGCACAAAAAAGACTGTGCAAAGGACTGAGTCCCAGGTTGTACACAAGCTGCCTTCTATCTCTGCAAGTCTGCAAAGGTTTTCGCTTCCAAGTTTTGCTTGCCACTCAACTAAAATCCTGCAAAGCTCCTCATGGAGATTAGTGTCTCCATTACAGCTCCTCTTTCTGAAAGCCTGTCGTGCACAGGCCGCCCTCCCTCAAAAACCATTCCCTTACAGGCTCTCACATAAAAAAGGGATATCCTGCACCAAAACCGTGGCATGTACAGCCTCTAAAGAGAGTGTAACACAAGGAAGCAGCCATGCATCTGTGACTCTGAACAGGCTGCAAGAAGAAATGAGGAGCATGCTGAAGTGTAAAGAAATAATGCATGCTTCTCTTTCCAGTAGCAGCGTGACAGGCTCTGCACACACCTCTGTAACCACTGTCCTCTTCCACTCCTTCCAGCAGATTCCCTGGCTTGGAGCTCAGCACAGGCGAATGGCCAACCCCTGAGAGAACACTTCCAAGCTGTGCAGCACTGTGCAAAGAGACAGAGGAACAAAGGGTGCGGAGTAGTAAAGAGATGGAGGTGTGGGCAGAGTGGAAATGCAACACAGTGAGCAAAACAAGGATGATCTCCATTGGGCTCACAGATACACAGGAACTTCCCATGCTGAAGAAGATCACGATCAGTAGGGCTGGGAGGGACCTCTGGAGATCACCCAGTCCACACTCCTGGCCAAGCCAGGGTCCCCTGGAGCAGGTGACACAGGAATGTGTCCAGATGGGTTTGGAATGTCTCCAGAGAGGGAGCTTTCAGGCCCTCCCTGGACAGCTGTTCCAGGGCTCTGCCACTCTCAGTGTACAGAAATTCTTCCTCACGTTGAGGTGGAACTTCTTGTGTTTTAGTTTATGGCCACTGCTCCTCCTCCTGTCACTGGGCATCACTGAAAAGAGCCTGGCACCATCCTCTTGACACCCTCTTTGAGATATTTATATACATTAATGAGATCCCCTCTCAGTCTTCTCTTCTCCAGACTTACCAGGCCCAGCTCCCTCAGTCTCTCCTCAAGAGAGAAGATATAAGCACCACTTAAGTCCCCAAATGCATCCTTCTTGGTGCCTTGAAAATTCAGAAGCCTTCTGAAGGAGATTTTGGCTTGCACAGGAAGCAAGTGGGATGAGAAAACAAATGACACGGTGACAGACCAGGCTATGCCAGTGCATAGTGTTCATCTATGTATATTCTTACTGTGCAGTGAGCAAGGCAGATGGAGTAAAATGCCACTTCCATGCCCTCCTTATGGAGAAGGAGTCTCCTGAAACCTTTGTGAGTACAGAGCAATGAACGAGAAAACTCTTCATTCAGGAACAAGCTTCTGTCCTGCTCAGCAGCCGTATGTTCCAATGGGACCAAGGGCAAAGAGGGAGACATTCCAGCTCCAGTCATGCTCATGTGAATCATTAATCACTGCAAGGACTGAGGAAATGCCATGTATTTATTACCATGCATCTTGTTTCAGGAACTGGGCTCAAAATAAAGGCAGAGAAATGGAGAGAGCGCCAAAGTGACCAAACATGACTAAAAAGAATATGTAGTAGAATAGAATATCACCTCCTTTTGGGGAACATTCAGACAGAAAGGAGAACAGGGATCAGTATCACAGGGATCCTACACATCCAACACAACACCCAGTAACTGCTCATGGCTGCTTCCCTGTTCATTTGCTGACACAAAGTGCTGCAGGACTAAGATCAAAGCCAGCTCTATACAGGCAGCGAACACCTGGGAATTTCTGATATAAAGTTTTTGCTGGGAAATTAAAATGGAGCAGTTGGTGAAGAAGAACTAAGGCTAAGGGAGAAAAGTTCAAAAATGCTAGATTTTGCATTATACGCTAAAGAAGAAAAGGCACTTGAAAGCAGAGAAAGCTGTGCTGAGATGAATCAGGAAATAAAAAGAGATTCGCTGCTCTGCTCCAGACCAGAGCTGTTAGCCAGGCAGCCAGGTCAGGTCTGGGAATAGTATTGAGCCAAACCCAGGCTAAAAACACACATGAAGAGCAAGGGAAGACGGAGCCACATGTCAAAGGAGGTCATATCGCTGAAAGAAGGCAAATGGGGAAATGAAACACCAGGCTCAACCCAAGCTGGCAGAGAGCAACAGCTCTGAGGGAGAAAGAGAAAGAAGAAACACAGCAGCCGATGAGAGCTCTGCAACAAACAGGACAAGAATAGGAAATGACAATTGGATCTGGAAGGAAGTCTGATGAGAAGGGGCTTTTCTTCAAAGAGTGGCAGTTCAAGGGAAATACTGTAGTAACAACTTTTCCACAATGGAAAATGAGGAAGCAGTTCACTGGTAAAGTGGGAACGTGGTATTGAGGGCCTGGGTAAGATCTCTGCTTTCAATATGGCAAAGGGTGGTAGATCCTCCACAGAACTACATAGCGCTCTGTGGACAACAGGATGAGAAGAAAATCTCCAGCCAGCACCATGGTGCCCTCGCTTTTGGGAAGCTCTGCACTCTGCAATTATGTCTTTCTCTTTTAAGAGAAGAAACTCTTGACTTGTTGCCTCTTTAAACTCAACACAAAGGACTTCATTTCGTGCATTGGAGATATATAACGTGAGAGGCAGATCACATGGGGCCACACATGAGGGAACTGTGTGACTGGGCTGAGTGCTAGAAAGGGGCACTGGTCTGGATCTCAGTAAAAGGACTTCAGTAAAAGGAGCGTGGAACTAACTATCAAAGAATTCATGGAGGGGAAAGAAGTCATGAACTTTGTAGACTCCTTCATGGCCCAAAGTCTTGCAATGTTTTGGTTATATGGAAAACTTTAAGGGCAAAGGATTATGGACCAGAATTTGGAAAGTTAAATCATAATGAAATCCTAGGGCACTCAAGAAAATGTTGTGCTGGGTAAAAAACAAAACAAAACAAAACACTGTTGTAGGAAGTGAAAGCAACAGAAGAGTGGGAGGATTGTCTGGTTTGGAAGGCAATACGGAGGTATATTGAAGTTTGACGGCTGATGGTGTGCAGATTCAGGGAAATGTTCATGGGAGAGACCATCTTTTTTGTAACAGAAAAGGCAGAACAGTGAATGAATCCTGAGCAAGGGGAGAAGGCATAGAAGGCAAAGCTGATCTAACAGATTAACCCTAAAGTAAAAAGCAAATTAGTCCAAAGTGTTTGATGAATTATCAAGAGTGATATTGCAGAATTTGAGCAATATTTCTACAGTCCTGTGGCCTTTGGTCTGAAAAGGATCATGCAGCAGTGGGAAAAGAAGGGAAAGTCTGAGCATCATGGCAACCAGACAGTCAATTACCCTAACACAGCCCACGTACAAATCTCTGAAACAGATCCACTGAGGTAGGAAGAGTTGGGCAACATTGTAAAAGCAGTCACTACATCTTAAATACCAAGAAGCAGACATTCAAACCCAAAAGTTGCACTCAGTTTTCCTTTCCCCTCTGCAACCACATGGGCAGGACAGTTCCCATCACAATGGACAAGGTACGACAAACTGGTGAAATCAAACACTGAGGCATCCACTACTTGACAATTACTGGAAAACACTGCATGCTGTTTATCTGGTCCAGGTCATAGTCTTACCATTAACCCTCTGGATAAGAATTCAGAGTACACTTACTTTGTAAAAGTAACTGAGGGAAGAAAAATCCAAACAACAAAGCAATACACAAACAAAAACCAGTGTTTTGCAGACAAGTCAAAACTAAAAAGCTTCTCTTCCACAGAGGTAACTATTCACATCTAAATCTTCAGAAACCGTGTTCAGCCATATGACAAAAAGGGAGTGCAATGGTTCCCTATGAAACACAGTAGTTTCACTGCTTTCTCGGAGAGAAGTTAGGAAATAAGCCAATTAAAAAAAAAAAAAAGTAATTATCTTCTAAATTGCCATTCCCTATGCTTCAGGGATGTGGTAGTATCACACAAATGTTAAAATACATAATTTTACCTTTTATCTAGGCAGACTCCAGTTAATGAAAAGTTCATGAACACATTCATGTAATGCATTAACTCAATACATTTTGAGCTAATGTGTCATAAAAGCTTCTGTATTTTGAGCTGGCCTTACAAATGACCCGTGGCCCTCTAAAAGAAGTGAATGGGCAAAATAAAACTCAAGATGGTCTAATCCAGTCTTACAAGACTTCACTGCAAAAGCACCACACACATCAGCCGCACTACGGGTCACTACTGCAAGGATTCTGCCCGTACAGTTTTGGGGCCTGATTCCCAACGCCCTTTGCAAAGTCCCGTGGGATTCAGCTGCTCTTCCCACATCAGGGAAGGACAGAGGGGATGATGCATCAGCAGGAATACATCTGCCCTTCCAACCATACCATGAGCAGCAGCAGCAGCCAGAGCAGCAGAGCCTACCTGTGGCACAAAGGGCAATGAAGGTTTGTGCATGCTTCCGGATCAATAGCAACTTGTCTTTAGTGAGAGGCACCTTCCTTAGGATGTGTTCAATGAAATCGTGTGGGGTGATGGCTGCAAGGTTCCACTTCAACTTCCCCAGCACCACCAGCTCCCATTCCTGCAGAAGGGGGACAGGGAGAGTAAAACACAAGAAAAGCCATAAGCAACCCTGAAAAAAAACCTCTGCTTATTTCTTATTATAATTTTATCACTGCTAAATTTGTTTTGCTCAAACCCGTTTTTCTATACGCCTCTACTGCTTTTAAGTTGTTGACTTTATTTTTTTCTTTTTTGAACACCAGAAATGTCAGGCTCTACTGAAAATAATGAGACCTGGCAGCTCCTGCCAAGGTTTTACTTTTTTTTTTTTTGTATCCAGTGCTGAATGCCCACCCAGAAAGTTTAGCCTGCAATTAGATATTGCCAAGGTCACTGTGGTCTTTTCCTAGTAACTTCTTTTAAATTGCTATAGTCCTAACTTTATAGCCATTTAAAGCCCTAGGGACAGCCATGCACAAAAATAACCTAGATATACATTCCTTTTTTCAAAACTGGGGAAGTTAGCTTGATGGCATTCCCTCCCAAAACTGTACTCCAAAGGTCCCGCAGATAAATCTGACGGTGCTTAAGCTACTCTAAGACAGGCTCTGCAGAAAGGAAATGCACACAACACAGCCAAGAAGTAGCCTTTATAAATTATCTGTCAGTAAATCATGTAGGAGCCATTCCCTGATTCTTTGCATGCCCACAACTCCCACTGCAATCAAAGGAAAACTTGGGTGTATATGTAACTACCATGGGAATAGGATTCCATGTCCAAACAGCACCCGATCACCAGATCTAGCCATGGGGTGCATGACCTGCAGGTTTCAACATTTAAACCCAGTTCTGAACACCTTACAGTGCCCCACAGAGTGAGCAAAACTCAGGCCTCAGACTCGCCTTTGTCTCATCCATCAACTATCAGCTATTAACTAAATTCCATGCACTGATTCCCAAGTCCTGATGATGCCTGATGGAGCCCAGCGTGGTGGGGAGCCCCAGCTGAGCTCACAGAGCTGGCAAGTCAGAAAAAAAGTCCTTTAATTTTGCAGTTGAGGAGACATCAACCAGCGTTGCTGAGAAACCATAAACATGGACCCCACAATGCCATTTCTGCAGTCGTTTCCCTGAATAGATGCCCACTTTGTCAGCAAGTTACTTTCCTACGGACATTCCTGCTGGATTATGACAGAGCCCTCCATGGCCTGAAAATCTCACATGTATGGCAAAGGCCTCAGAAACCAGATAGGTTTTTTTTAATTTCTCAAGACAGCCTACAAAATGTTGGAACATAACAGCAATTGTGTGAAATAAGGCCTGCTTTTCCCAGTATTCCTGATGTGACAGTTTTTGAGAGAGAACAGTCAACTCAGAGGACCAAATACAAGGAAGCACTTTAAACATATGCTTAAATCCACGTGGCACAAGAAGGTAGGGACATCATTCTGCATATTTGCACGTGGGCACCATGGCACTTTCCCTGCCTTTCTGTGCCACCAACGGGACAACCTCATGGCCCTGACAGCCAGGCAGGTTTTGAGGGCAAGGCTCTTTAATTCTGCAGAAGCACGAGCTTCCCAATCCCTCCCCAGGGAAATTCCCAGTGATTCATAGGAAAAATTCTCCTGCAATTCAGAGGGCTACGGGCATCTCTCTGACCTAGCATCCATGTCACCAAGGGGTCCTGGTGCATGTCCAGCGCTCCATATCATGATGTAAGCGCCAGTGATTTCCTTCAATAATTAATAATTTAACTGAGAGAACCAGCAGACACGGGATGGTTTAACCAAGCCGTATCACACAGGATGGGTCAGGCTGGAAGGGACCACAGGGGCTCATCTGGTTCCACCTCCCCGCTCCATGAGGGCCATCCCGGAGCACGGGGCACAGGATTGTGTCCAGACAGTTCTGGAATATCCCCAGTGAGGGAGACTCCACAGCCTCTCTGGACAATCTGTTCAGGGCTCGGTCACTGCCCAGGACAGAAGTTCTTCCTGGTGTTCAGGTGGGACTCCCTGGGATCAGCCGCTGCTCGTCGCCTCTCGGGCCCCCCCCCGAGCACCCCGGGCCCCCC
>VZTJ01006245.1:97250-130887 GCA_013397795.1 Orthonyx spaldingii | reverse complement strand
AAACCACACCAAAAAAAAACCAAATACGCAAAAAATAAAACAACGGCAAAACCCACCCTTTTCGCGCTCTCTCCCCTTTTGCTGAGCTGCCTGCCTCATGGATTTAAAAACATAAATGATTAAATCAAACATCGCGGGGATGTGCGCGCAGTCCCGTGCGGGCGCTCACGCGGGGGAACCGCGCTCCGGGGACAGCCACTCCTCCTTCCCAGTCCTGCGGCCCCGAGGGAAGGGGACTGTGCTGCTCCCAGCCCCACCGCAGCCGCCGGGTGGCAACACCGCCGGCGTTATTTTGGTTTGGGACACTTCTGCAGGGCACCAAGTCCGGTGTCACCGCTCCTCATCACGAACCCGACGCCCGGTTATCGTGTAATCGATAATGTGTAATGATATTTCATTGGTCTCTGTTGGAGAGCGCTGCAAAACTCTCGGGGTTTTTAATAAATCCTTAATTCGACATCACTCCTATTTATTTAATTTCTTTTCTCAGCAAATCCCAGAGAACCATCAGGAAGATGCTTCAGGGAACAGGATGGGCTCAAGCTCTGCAGAGCAATGACGCGTTGTGAATGCGCCCGGCGGCCGCCGGTTTTTTGTTTGCTTAAATTGAAGGAGTATTCCTTTGCAGTGCTTCAAACCTAAAGGCTGGAGTGTGAAACTTGAGAATCTGAAAGTGAAACCGACTGGAAGCCAAAAAAGAAAAAGATGAACGTGTTTCCACTGCCCAGGCTGAGGAAAGCCCTGAAAGCAAACAAACACCAGGAATAATAAAATGTGGAATGGATTTGAAATATAATTATTCCAGCTTCAGTCACTGGAAGCAGTCTATCTTGGTGGTTTGGGGTTTTTTTTAAATATACCTGATTTTTAGCTGTTCAAAGGTAAATTACATAATTCCATGCTTTGCATTCAACAGGAAAAACATGATAAAAATATCTTTTATTTCCTCTGGGTTTTGATGAAAGACTAGGAAATTATTTGAATACCACAGGATCTACTCTGTACCATCCATGTGTTTTCAAGGGGTATTTTAATTGTACAGGTAGTTTTCAACTCTAAATAACTGTGTGATGGGAGCTTTTCAATTAACAGCCATATCAGACAATGTAAGTACTGAGCAGGTGAAACTCACCCTGTAGTAAAATTATTCTTACCTTTAAAGGACGATTTTATGCAGGCTCAATAATTAACAGCATTAACTAATGGATTCTGTGTGATTAACATATTTTTAGTTAATTGCTCCTTTCTGTTTTGTGCAAAATTTCTTCTTTAACCTTTCTCATTCCTTAAACTTTTTCAGAGCAGTAATTAGAAACTGTGTTTGTGTAAAGAGTGCACAACTCCACTCAGATTTCTTTATTAGGTGAGATGGGAAAGGAGTAAAAAAAAAAAGCTGCAAGGATAGTCATGTACCTGGGACTGATATTTTATGCTGGAAGACTGGATAAATTCATCACATGTAGCCCAAAGAATTCCCAGGCTGACATTACTGCCTTATCTGGCAGGAGTGCCGCGTCCTTTGCAGCCGCCGCGCTCCTCTCCTGGGGGAGCAGGGTGATAAGGCTGCGTGCGTTCGTTTGCTCACACAAGAAACAGGGAACAGGTGCCTCCCACGCGCCAGGAAGTTAATGGAAAGTGACATTTTTTTACCCTGGCATGCAGAACTGTACAGAAACGCCATCATTCTTTTACTGGGTTTGGGGTTTTTGTCTTGCTTTTGGAGCAGATGTTTGAAAGAGCAAGCATGGTTCCGATAAATTACAGGTAGGAACCACTGATATCTATTTCATCATTAATAATAAGATAGGAACTGAAGGTGACAATCCCCCCTATATACTTTTTTAATCTTTTCTCCTTGCTGCCTATGAATCAGCTTCCTTTTCTGCTTAAAATGGCTTGGTTGTTAACCTCTTGCATTCCCTACCTGGTGGGATGTTTGTATCAGTCCTTAGTTCAAGAATGATTTCAACATTAAATGCACAAGTTTTTTTCCTTTCAGACTATTAGGAGAGATCAATAAAAGACTTTATATCCCCAAATCTTCAGCTGATCGCCAATTTTTAGAGCATCTTGCTGTGGCATACCTTCCTTCCTTCAAAAGCAATGCTCTGACTTTTCTCTGTGGTCTCTCCCATGGTTCTGCTCTTACTAAAACAAGCGTGTAGCTTCAATTCCATTTTATTTGCTTTCTGTCTACACTGAGGCAAAGATTTTACCTTTCGTACATGTGTGTAGCACACTCAGGTCCATACAAACAGGGAACAGGAAAGGGAGATGTTAAGAGGAAATTGCCCCTTTTATGGGGATTTGGGAAGGGCATATCTTGCTTGTCTTGACAGTGCTGTGAACTGCTAAATAATCACAGTATTTACTCCCAGGAGAGCAGCTGTATTTGGAAGGTAAGCGCAATGATTCTGTTAATCTGCAGTGAGAGAATTACCCTGACACAGGTTCCCGCACTGAATAGTTTGCTGAAACATATGAGGCATATATTGTCCGGCAAAGAGCGAGGTATTTTATATGGAGCTTCATCAGAGTGGGATTTTGGTTTGGAAGCCATATGAATGACTGTGGGATGGGGATAGGTCGGACCTCTCATTGTGTGCAGATGTGTAGAGCACATCCAAATTTTGAAAACAGGTGGGTTTTTAAAGGGAGGAACAGCTTGGTTTATTACCCCTGTGAAAGCATCAAAAATTGTCCATGAAGAAATATTAGACTCTCAACCAGTATTTTGGATGTCGTCTCTGCATTCCAGGGACAATGAAATACTCTCTAGATCTGCTGATTTTTGTCTTCTTAACACGATAAGACAAAAAAACAGAATAAACTTTTATTGCCTGACAAAGAGACAAACAAAACCCTCAAAACAACAGTGTCACAAAATAAAATGGTGTAAATAAATTCTCTCTACTGAAGTAAACGATTTTACTTGTTAATTTCCTCTTCCAGAGCTGTTGCATTAAAAAGCTATTCCCATGGATAAACAGTCAGGATGCTTTATACTACTCTGCTCTGTGTCAATTACACCTACACCTGGGAAAACTAATCGCTGTTAAAATATTAATAGTCTAAAATATTACATTGCATATAATATTAATTACCACCTGAAGGCACTGCTATAATTTGCTTCTTTTGTCTCTCCTTCTCTTTTGAGAATGCATCATTTTAGTTCTATAAAGGAGTGTTCCAGCACCAGTGTGCTCCAAAAGTAGGCATTTTATTGTGGTCAAATTGAAGCATTTTGAAAGCTGTTGCCCCTTCTCACAGTGACACTTACAGCCAGAGCCTTCAGTTGCTGGCCAGGTGCCACATGGCTTTTGAATAAATGGCTTTATGGAGAATTCAGACAGGGTGGGCAGCGAGAACCCCCTCTCTCTCACTCATGAGCTCCTCAGCATCCCTGACTCCCTCAAATCCTCCTGCTCAGCACTGCTGCCCATGGTGAGGCTTTGCTGGATATTTGAGTGAGTGATCCACAAGCAGGAGCTCAGGAACTGTCCTTCCATGCACGGGGGTGACAAACATCTTTGTTTCAAGCTCAGCCCTCAGCTATTTCAGATCTCAGCTCCCAGCGTTTACATGCAGGCAGATTTTGGCTGACTGAGGTGTCTTGCTAGGCATGGTCACAGTCACGTCTGCTTTGAGTTCCATCCAAAATCTGAGGAGTTCCTGTTTGTTGTGGGCAAAGCTCCTAATGTGAGAAGGTCGTTTGGACAGAGACAGGAAGGTTGGTGAAGTGATAGCTGCCCTCCTGGTGAAGTGGAAAGAAATTCTCACAGGTCTCTGTGAAATCCACTGCTGCTGCCCCTGGAGAGCTCCCAAAGCTCCTCCATCACTCCACAGGGGCAGAACACTTCAGCAGCAGCTGGGCCGTGGTGAGCGATTTCTCAAGGGCTGCGTCTCCCCAGGGCTGTCCGAGGAAATGTCCTCCCCTCTCTGCAGCTCTGCTACTTCACCTGGGCAGCATTTGGCTTTTTACTCTCAGCTGAGAAACCCTCTTGCTCCACTGCTGTTTGCCCTGAATCTGGAGCTGGTGTTTACAGGCAGACACAACTTCCTATGCACGACCTTATGCTGCCTCTAGGATGTTTTGCTGCATGTAAATATACACAGGTCTGAGGGAAACATTGCTCTTATAAAGAGTTAGGTTGGAAGTCATCTAGTTCAGTCTACTGCTCAGAGCCGGGCCACTTTCCAGTCTGGATTGGGTTGCTCAGGGCCTTGTGCAGCCAAAATATCCAAGGATGAAGACCCCACAGTCTCTCTGGGTAATGCCTCAGTGCTGCACCAGTGAAGAACCTTGTGAGGAAAGGTTAAGAACTTACCTTCTGCTTCTTTGTCAAGAAGCCTTGCGCCGGATCAGAGTTTGCCTGGTTGTAATTCTTGTCCATCTCCTTGAAGTCTCCTGAGTATCTGAAAAGCAGGAAGAAGCAGTGGTGGGTGCTTGCTGTCCACTGGCATAATTCCATATACATAGCTCAGGGTGTAACATGCAGGATCTGTAGTGTGGCTTTTATTGGTGAGTGGAACTAAACTGCCTTAGTAACTAAAAAAACCACTAACACATGTCCCACACTACTCTTCTTCACTGAAACCTCCAGATATTCTCCCCTGTCTCCTCCCTTGGTTCCATTCTTGGTCTTTCTTCATCCCTGGTGGTGCCAATCTGTACCCCAAGCAAAACTCTTGTGCTGCTGTCTCATTTCTCTTTGTGCTGAAACTCTCACCTGGACTTTGAGCTCATCCTGACATGCCAATAACCTCTTGGAGCAGATTCCTGGGATAGTGCTGGTAGCTCCTCATCCTGTCCTTCAGCTCTTTCCGAGGTACTGTCTGCTGGCTGGGCTGGGGGCCCTTTTGCCTGAGTGGGTTCTCATGCCCAGACATGAACTGGTTCTTTTTTGGGTTTCAAACTTCTATTTATAAGGCTCATTGATACCAATCACCATCCTCAGAAGAGAAGCTTCCTGCAGGTCAGGAAAGCACCATTTCTGTTTTACAAACAGCTGAGGGTCTGTGCTGTGGAGAAATGTTTTACATGATCTCCATGGCACGTCGTGGAGTGGCACTGCCTTTCCAACGTCACCGTTCCTGCATAAAAACACCTCCCTCATCTGAGAGGAAGGTTTGTTTTACAGATGGTTTCCACACTTGTGTTCTAGCACTGCCTTCTCTCATGCCCCTATCTCACAAATGTTGCACTGGAAAGAAGGGAGGGGAACTGATTTCTCTGTCTATGAATAGATGGGTTATTGGGGACTTTTGGCACCTGAATGGGCTTGTTATCTTCAGATAACAAAGGAATTGCTCCATCCTGGAGAAGGTCAGGCTATGCAGATTCTCTGGGAATTGAGCGACAAGTATTTCCTCAGAAGCAGGGCTAAGAAGCCATTTGCAAAGAAAGCTTGGAAAGGTAAAAAAATCAAGAAGGGAACACACCTATGCAGAAGAGAATCCTTTATAATGAGTCAAGTACCTGTGAAGGGGAGCTGCAGAAGAAAGGCTTCAATTTGATGTGGCAACACCTTGTTCAGGAGTGAAAGAAGGTCCTGTTAAGAGGATTTGGAAAGAGGCTAACAAAGGATAGTGAAGAACTGGAAGCAGGGAAGTGCACATAGGCTCTGCTATTGCATTATTTGGACCCTATAGATTTTCTTGCACATCTCAAGTAGAGCGTGATTATTTTTACAAACATTACACAATCACTCCACTATGTATTTTAGAAGTTATTTATCCCTGAGGTGGTAAGTTATAAAGTAGAGGACCTGCAAGGGTGGGATGCAAATAGAAATATAAGCTGGAACTCCTGGAGAACTGGGAAAGTCAGTACTGTGGGGTCTCAGGAAGGAGGACTCAAGGGAGGAGCCATGTCCTGAGAATAGACTTAGAAAACTCCTGTTCCTGGGATCTGTTTGGTTTAAGGAAGCATAAAAACCACCTGCCATGTCCCACACACAGACCTGTTACGAATAATCAAAATATTATATGTAGGATTTTGAGAGGACTCAGCAGGTTTGGGGGACAGAAATTTGGGGTTTTTTTTTCATTTTGTCCTTTTTCCTGTGAAAGTCAGGGACAGATTGAAATCTGCTGAGTCCAGCACTTAGAAGATGGTTCAAAGATGGGTTGGAATTTCCAAACCCTGCTGGGAATCAGAGCATATGTCCAGACGAGCATCAGATACCCAGAGAAACTTAGAAATAGAGGTAATTTGGTTTATCTTTTGAGCTGAATAGTACTTATAATGTTTGCTGACAACTTTCTGATGCTCTCTGTAACTGTAGCTTTTTTTCCCCCTCACACCACAGAAACAGCATATTCTTGTCATGCAGCTGTTGCTCACTGTGTCTTCCTTCTGCTTTGGGTGGATTTTCCCATGTTCATATCCGTAGCTTTTGAGTCCTTCTGTCAGTGAACAGCTGCAGGCTGATACTAGATAGATCTGGTTTTTTTCTGTGTTCACACACATGCAGGCTTGTGAACAAAAGATTTTTAAGGAAGCTGATAAATGAACAAGGTCTTTTGGAGGATGCAATGTTGCTAACGGTGCGGACAATGAAAATCCTTGTACTTGTCCTCACTGAAAGCCAAGGAAGACATAACTCAAGGTGTTTTATCTGTGAGCCTCCAAGCTTTTCCCTACAGGCTCCAGAGAGGATGTTCCCTAATTGACTCATCTTTCATGTGACAGAAAGGGAAGTGCTGTCTCCTGGCCTAATGCTTGCCTTTCTGTCTGCAATTTGACTTGGACATGGCCTTCTGAGGGGAGTTTTTAGAGCTTCAGGGAGGATCGGGCTTTCCCCAGGAGTTCCAGATCAGTCGTGTGCAAATCCCAGAACTTCCCTGTGGCTCCAAGGGCAGCAGATACACTTCTCTGGGTGGATGTCCATCTCAGCCATGCTCTGAGGCTGAACTCCGTGCATGTTGCCACCTGTTCAGCTGCTGGGCCCAGCCAGGCACAGTGGCTGCCATTGTGTCCCAAGGGGATGGAAACGGGAGCGTGCGTGGGGAAGTTGAATGTACATTTGTCCCATTCTTGCAGCTCTCTCACATTTCCTTTGGATTCTGCCTGAGGACCCTGGGGACAGCAGCTTTATTTGTTTTTTTTTTTTCCTGTGTCCTTAGCTTCTTTTTCCATTCTTGAAGTAATTATTTCACTTACATGAAAAAAAATTTGCAAATCAGCAGTGATTGACCCATTGGGCTGCCACCATCCAGTGTCCACTCTTGCACACTGGGGGACAAGGACAGAGATAGATCCTGGTGCAATGGGAAGGGGCACCACAGGGAATTCTCTGGTCAGCTCACCCCAGGCAAAGTACAAGAGGCTTTTTTGAAGAGGAAAAGGAGAGGCCAGCTGTAGTGGTTTTAGTTCACTCACTTGAGTTGCTGGTTAAACGCGAGCACACTTACCAGATTTTATTTAATTTTGCTGTGAGATAAGGATTAGGAGTAGGTAAAGCAGGCTCAAACTTTAAAGAACATAAAGGAAATTTATTAACAGACCTAAAAGGAAGGAAAAAAGTTAAGAACCAGAAAAAAACTCTTAGAACACCTCTGCTCCTCCCACCTCTCTATTTCTTTCCCAATGACAATACGAAAAACAACACTTTGACTTTCAGTCAGTGTACTACCTCTAAATTAATCTTTCCTCAGTTCATTTAGGGAGAGAAGTTTCTTCCTGCTTTACCATGTTGACCTCTCCACAAGAAATACAGTTCTTATGGTTTTCAGCCTCACAACAAGCAGCCACCCAGGAGCAAAAAATCTGCTTGTTGTGGAAAATCCCTCCCACACCAGTAGCCTTCCCACAGCTACCACGGTGGGTTATGATGGTTCATGGGGTACTCTTGTAAGGATAAGTGGTTCTACTACAGCAGCAAAAAAAATTATCTCCTTCCATGACTGGCAACATAAGTCCTCTTTGACTATTCCCTGGGGCAAGGGATCTGGATCACAGCTTCTTTTCTGTCTCTGCTTAAACTTCTCATCAGGTCGCAATTACTTCAGTATCTTCTTATCTCTACATAGGTGCTTTGGTTCACTGGCTGCACTGGCTGTAGTTAGAACATCACATCCCCCCTTTGGACCATTTCCTCATATATTAGAGGGAATATTTTAGCTTAGTCCCAACCATGGCTTCACAGAAGAATTTTCAGCTTCCACATTGAAGCACTCCTCATGCTCCTCCCTCTAGACATCAGCTCTGCTTCTCTCACTGACTTTCTGAGTCTCTATGCTGTGTTTCTGTAGGTGTCCTCACTCTTTCACTGTCTATGCAGGGGAGAATGAGTGTCTGCAAGTTTCATCTGGGCAATGAAAAGGTTAATCTCTCTCTCGGGCCTCTGCGACAGTCCCATGATCTCTGCCGGGTTGCTTAAAAAGTCTGAGCCAGGCTGCAGAAGCAGTCAAAAGTCTCATTAGCCTCGCTCTGCGCAGCTGACCTGGGGTGATAGAGCAGGGCCTGGCCCAAGTCGGATGGAGCCGGCCTGGCCTCTGCCTGCTATGGCTGGAATGTTTACTGAGCTGCATCCGAGCCGGACAGCTCAGCCCGTGGTCTCCCCCATGCTCAGTTGCACTGATGCACCTCCCCCATCCACCTCCCTCGGGGGGGGGAGGGCAAGAGCCCAGAGGACCTGCTTCTCTGGCAGCAACAGAACAAGTAAAAGGTTTTTTTCTCAGGTGTCTCTCTCTTAAATATGGGGTTTTTTCCTGGAGGCAGAGCAAATTTTAATTGGATTGTATACTTATCAATACTCAAAACTAGCTGGTCACTGGCTCTGTCTCTCAGGAAGCAAGGTGTACTACTTCCTGCAGCATAGGTCACGTTGCAGACTGACCCTTCCTGGGCAAACCCAGAACACCAGCAATGACTTTGGCACAAAGCTGGCTACCCTTTGCCCCCTCTGCCAAGGGGCTTTGCCAGCATAGACATTTGTGTGTGGAGTGTGGGTTGAGGATGGGGGAGGCAAATACAGACAGATGGACAAGGGAGAGTAGAAGGGTTATGGCCAGCTCTGCTCAGCCTCTCTGTGTTACAGCTGCTTGGGACACTGCCAGGAGTGGGCTCTGGGGCGAGCACGGGGAGAGGCAGGGGAAGCACCAAACCCAGACCTGACACTGGAACACAAAAAGCAAACAATAAAAGAAATTTGAGAATGGCTAGAGACAAAATACAGGGTAAGGTGTATCCTTGGGCTAAAGTGACTCCGTTGTGTCCAGTTGTTTTCCCAGTTTGCTTCATCTGTCTCTTGTCTTATGTGCGGCATTGCAAGGTCAAAAGATGATTCCATCGATTTGTGTTTGGGCACAGTAAGACACCTGGAGAAACGCTGTTCATACACCAGTAAGGAAACCCAGCCTCATCTCCACTTCTCTTACAGCAGCCCCAGTGTTACACACCTGTGGTGAAATATGTGAAGGCTTTCATGGCATTCTCCTTCCTACAGGTGGTAGAAGGGCAGAGTGAAAGTATGACAAGATTTTTAACAGCTTTAGACAGTGCTGCCTGTCCTGAGTAAATGTCAGCCTGCCCAGACACACTGCTCTGTAGGGGTAGTCCTGTGGGCATTATGGCTTTGTGGAGAAGAGTCAGACTTCTGGAAGGTTTCTCCTGTGGTCAGCTTGTAAAAATGCAATAGTCTGTCTGAATTAGCTCTCATATCAACTGCCAGAAAGCCAGACTGCTGACTTTGGCTCTGGAAAAGTTATTCCCCATCTTCAACCCATCATTGAGATCAGCATCTGTAACTGAGTGAGTTGAAGAAAAGAAATGTGAAGGGGTAAGTGTTGTTTGGGATACAACTGGTCCACTTTTGGCACTTTCCAACAAATGTGCACTTTTCCCTGTACTGATCTTTGCACAGAAATGTGCTGAGCCTCTTCACCATCCCGCAGACCTTTCCATGCTGCTCTTGTCTCCTTCGGCCCCTACAGAGATTTGGCAGTGGCAATGCCCCCGGTGTCCTGTGATTGCTGCTCAGCATGCTGGATGATCCCAGCTCATTTCTTCCCTGGGCTCCCTGCCCTCCAGTGCAGACCCACCTGCTGTCCCTCATTGTCCTGCTGCATGTGTGGCTGGGCACACAATGGGAGTCTAGGCTGGGGTTTCCAGCCCCACAGGGACAGAGCTCCCTGGGCAGCATGGATGAAGTGTCATCCTAAGAGTGGTGTCTCATGCTGGGAACATGTTGCTTGCCCTATCTTATTGCAAATACACTTCATCTGACACTGAGAGTGGAGGAAGGGGTTCCTTTGAAGTTTTTTGTTTTCTATTCCTACTAATTAAGGCTTAATACTGTGGTGGAAGCATGGATGGGGTGTCAGTAAGGGAAGGGAAGGATATGGGACCTCAGGAACAGAAGGAACAGGGCCAGAGAAGAAAAGTCAGAGGAACAAGAGGAAGCTTTTCTGGGGGGAGAGAAGGGGGAGAGAGTAAAATGTGTCAGTTGTGTGAAAAGTGGAGACCTGCAGGGAAAAGCAGGGCTTAAACTGTGCCTAGGGTGCTGTGCCAGCAGGAGCTAAGCTCCAGCAGTGGAGACTGATGGAAAATGACAGCTGCAGTTTAAGTCAGGGAGGTTTCAGGGCCATCTCCCGTCATATTTTGACAGGCTGCAACATGGTACTGGCCCAGAGATACGGCATCATCTCAGCTGGCATGAAGGGGAATTAAGAAATCTGACAGTAATCTGAGCAAAGCCAGGAGCTGACGTGAAGGAACACAGTGTCAGAGACAACCCAATTGCTATAAAGACTTTTAGCTAAAGACTTAAAGAAAACAATGTGTCTTGGAGAGATTGCTCACACAGTGACTTAATATTTTGCACTGAGGAATTATTACTATCCATAAAAACTTATTAATGGGGACAGTACTTTGTGAACAAGAGAAACAAAAATTCTGCTCTAAAAACTAATATGGGATTAGAAGGGATAACCTTCATCCCCAAGACAAGTCCTCTGCAAATCACAGGCTACTGAGCAAAGGTGCTGAGCTCAAAGGGGTTCATCCACCATTTATTGCCAACAATCCATCAGAGCTCAGAAGATTTTTCAGCACTCCATTAGAAAATCCTTAATGAAAACCATGCAAAAAAGCCACGGGAGAACTTGATCATGGGAAAGTGGATAGATCAAGGATTTTGCTGAGATGGTCAGCTCCTGCAGTAACAGGGAGTTTTACTTCCCTGTTGTTCATTAAAATTGGTTCTTCATCAAACAACTTCCAAAGTTTCTGGTTTGTTTGTTTTATTGGTTTTGTCTGTTTGTTTTGTTCTGTTTGTTGTTTTGTGGTGTTTTGTTGGTTTATTTTTTCCCACAAAGAATTGACCCAGCAGAAATATTCAGAAAAAAGTGACAAATAAAGAGTTTTCAGTGGCAAGCAGAGCTGGAGGGAAAGTTTCTGATGAGGTGGAAAGGGAAAGGCTGTTTGCAAGTCTCTTGGAGAGCAGTAGGAACAGTATACACTGAGTATCAGAATATTCTGATCTGAAAAGGACCCACAAGGATCATCAAAGTCCAACAGGGTGGCATGGGAATTGCTGGCAAGAATGAAAAATGAGACTTAGGCATGCAGACAATCATATCAGTAATATCATATCAGTATTTGTTATCACAAAGATAAAAGGGTGAATACAAGGAGAGAAGGACAGATCAGACAGTTTTCCCTAGAAAATAGCAATNACAAGGATCATCAAAGTCCAACAGGGTGGCATGGGAATTGCTTGGCCTCATGAAAAATGAGACTTTCTTGTACTAGGCATGCAGACAATCATATCAGTAATATCATATCAGTATTTGTTATCACAAAGATAAAAGGGTGAATACAAGGAGAGAAGGACAGATCAGACAGTTTTCCCTAGAAAATAGCAATCCTTTAAAATGCTGAGGTCTTTTGTAGGCTGGTTTCAGTTTCTCTGAAATCCTGTATAGGAAAACTAAGGAAAAGGTCCAGTCTCATTTTTTAAGATAAAATAGTGTCATTTTTCTCTTTGAAACAACTCTTTCAATGAGCCTTTTTATTGAATTTGTGTGATCTCACTGTCAAAGAAAATCTGAACACAGAGTAAATCCTCAGGACTGTTCTGAAGAAATTTACCATTGCTGATGAAATTTTTGTCTGTGGAGAAATGTAGAATTTTCAGTTTCCTTTCTGCTTGAAGCTGAGCTGAATTTGGGCTTCCAAAATCCTTTTGTGTGAGCAGAATCCACACACAGCTGCTGGATATGTTTGCTTAAGAGCCCTGGGAGCATCCATGAGTCCTGAGCAGATCAAAGATAGATCGTGGGGGAAAGTTGTGGAAAGATGTGGGGAATAGATGGGCTCAGGCAAGGTGCTGAGTAGTCTGGTCTCAGTTCAGCAGAGCTGTTAGCGGGCTTAGTTTTATTCTCAGTGACTCAGTAACAATTTACACGCCTGAAGTTAAGCACCTGCTCAGGGATTTTGCTGGATTGCAAAATGGATGAGGTCTGCTTTTAGCTCACCAATTCCAGACTGTTGTCCTCCTCAGTTTTGCTGCTCTAGTCCAAAACTCCACTTGATTCTTCTTCCACCCCCTTATTTTTCAGGTCACAACAGAAACTCCCAAATACCCCTGCCCTTCCCCCCCCCCCCAATTCCACTTGTGTTTGTATTTATTCCCAATTTATTATCAGCTGTAACTTTCATTCAGGCACAGATCATTCATTCATTCTTGAACGCAATTTAATAACACCGGAACTAACACTGATCATTTTCACACCTTGGCAATGAAACAAACAAAGCCTTTCCAATATGATTCATTGCTTTTTGTCATTTCCCTTTGTTTCTGCTCTTCCAGCCTGTTTGCTGCTCACATGTTAGTTATTTTGGTTTGTTTTGTTTTTTTTTTTCTCAAGCCAGTTTGGACTAAGTTCTCCACTGATGGTTTCATAGGACACAGGATCAAATATTTTGGTAAAATCCAAGCACATTGTATCCTCTTGTATTCCCTTCACCCCCTAATTGTGTAATCCATCCAAAAATTAATCAGATTTATCTGGCAATAAACCAGTTTTCTGAACCTCTTGTTGCCTGTTCCTCATGATTCATTTACCCTGGAGATATCTAGAGATGTACCATCCCCATCCTGCCACACCATCATTGCTTCCATGCTGTATTTGAAGCTGGACTTACAGGACGAGGGGGGCTCATGGCCACCCTGTATGACACTGGGCTGTCCCAGGAAGAAGGAATGCTGCTGGGAAGGGTGTGTTCCTGGATTCACAACCGGATGAAACAGTTCCCTGCCAAATGAGCAGTGGCTGGGAGTGCTTTCACATGGTGTCATCCTTAGTCCATGGTCCAAAGGGCACTTTGAAATGAGTAGGCACCAACTCTTAAGCCATCAGAGGAAAGCAAACAAAATCAGTGATTTCTTGGACATTTGGGTGTCTTGTTAAGGGTCTGAAATGACCCAGCCATCAGTGTTGGATAGGTTGACAGCCTGCTGTTTGAACTCTTACACTTAAAAAATACCTTAGAAAAGCCTTGGATGTCTTATCCAAAGCCCCAGAGTAGCAGGGGAGGGGGGATTCTGCCTCTGTGCCCCGTTCTGCTGAGACCCCCCTGCAGGGCTGCATCCAGTCCTGGGACCAGCACAGGAAGGACAGGGATCTGCTGGAGCCAGGCCAGCGGAGGCCACAAAGTTGATAAGGGGACTGGAACACTTCCCCTGTGGAAACAGGATGAGAAAGTTAAGGCTGGAGAAGAGAAGGTTGTGTGGAGACCTCATACAAACCTTCTGGTGTCTGATGGTAGCTTTTCATCAGGACCTGCAGTGACAGGAATATTCACACTGATAGAGAGGAGGTTTAGATTGGATATGAGGGGAAAACTGTTACCTGTGAGGGTGGTGAGGTTCTGGCACAGGTTTTCCAGAGCAGCTGTGGCTGCCCCATCCCTGGCAGTGTCCAAGGCCAGGTTAGATGGGGCTTGGAGCAACCTGGGATAGTGGCAGGTGTCCCTGCCTATGGGAGGGGGCTGGAAAGAGATGATCTTTAAGGTCCCTTCCAACCCAAGTCATTCCATGATTCTGTGGAGGTATGTTGGAGTGACCAGGCTCTGAGTTATCCCTCACTTAAAAGGGCTTCTTAGGAAAAGGGCCACTGCAATGGGAGGAAGGACATTCCTGCAAGTCCATAATGGAGATACACGTGTTTGAATCAAAAGTGCTGGAAGTGCTGAGGAACAGAAAAGATTGTATGGAAGGAGAGAATGAACTTTAACAAGGAGCTACCACAACAAAAAACAATCCAAGCATTAAAATGAGAGTTTGAAAATAATAAATTTATTTTTTCAATAGCTAAATTTTTGTTGCTTTTCAAATGGTGGTCAGGGGTGTGATATAAAACTATCTGGGAGAGAAAACAATGAAAACAAATATTAGATGATCATACATGTGGCATTTTGTACCATGAGTTTTCTCCATGTGTGTGGGTGCTCCAGCAGAACTACTTGCATTGCATACTTGAGAGCAATTCAGTGACCACAAAATATTTCTTTTACTCCAAGGGGAAAAAAAAACCAAACTTGTTGAGATTTTCAAAGCTTGCTGAATCTTTCCAACAGGCTGCCCAGCAGTGCTGTGTTTCAGGTGAGTGTGATTTTGACTAGCAGAGACTCCACATGAAACTGTGGCACAGGTTTACTTCCTGGGAAGGGGAGTTGCAGTCCTGAGGCTGGGATCTCTCGCAGACCAGGAATCCCAGCCAGGTGGTTGAATTCTCCCTTTAAGCAAGGTGGCAGGAGAGCAGGGATGGGTGACCTGCAGCGATGCAGAAGGTTCTGAAAGCCTCCACTGCCACTTCCCAGGAGGCAGCATCCTGGCACCACTGAAAAGGGCTGATGGGTACTGACCCAGTTTAAAATGAAACATGCTTACCAGCTGCTTAAAACCCCCACCTGGACAGATACACTATTGTCTGCTCAGGGGGAGCTGATACACAGTCAGTACCTTGTAGCCTAAGTTTGCCTTTCATGTGGGGTTGCAGCACTCAAACAATGGGAAAAGTCAGTAGCAGGGCTATAAACAGAGCTATACTTCTCCATCTCATTTTGGAGATACATATTTTATAATCTTAGGAACTCATGGCTGCTCACAGGTTTCTGTAGAAAATACATTTATAGAATTTGTACTGTGCTTCCTCTACACTTTTAGCAAATTGAGGTGTTTATGCAGCACAATGAGATTAGACACAGACCTAAAACAATCCCCCCATGACCCAATTCCACCTGACTAAATCCATTTCACTCTTTTGGAGAGTCTTGGATTTGCTCGTCTTCCCAAGGCTGCCTGGTTGTTTCTCCAGGAGGGAATGGGAATAGACTGGGCTTAGGCTTTGTGTTTGCTCTCTGCCCAAGGAAGAGATTTGTGTGCTGCAGAAGACCCAAAGTTTTGTTGCCAGAACTGGTTTCTTCTTCATCTCCAGTTTGGTGCATTAACAAATCAGTCTCCAAGGATAAACCACTGGATTTCCAGCATGACTTTCCCCTGTTCTTTGCCAGCACTAAGGTAAATATATTTTAACTTTTGTTGGTTTTCTTTCCCTTCTCAGTGATCAAACAGCACTTGCAGGAATTTCAGAGAAATAAAGACAACAACTGATCTGAAACTTTATGATTCTGCTTAACATTATGCTCTACCTACAGACACCTGGAGCAGGTGACAGAGGAGTGTGTCCAGGTGGGTTTGGAATGTCTCCAGAGAGGGAGACTTCAGGCCCTCCCCGAGCAGCTGTCCCAGGACTCTGCTACCCTCAATGTACAGAAATTCTTCCTCATGCTGAGGTGGAGCTGCTTGTGTTTAATTTATGTCCATTGCTCCTTGTTCTGTCACTGGGCACCACTGAAAAGTGTTTGGCACCATCTTGACACCCATTGTATGTATTGATGAGATCCCCTTTCAGTCTTCTCTTGTGCCAGAGGTGAAGCTCCTGGGTCAGGAAGGGAGCCAGCACCACAAGGCCTGACCCGGCAGGAAGCTGTTCAGTTGCTGCAGCTGCGCTACTTTGGCACCAGTTTCGGCCATGTGTGCTCTGTGCCCAAATGAGTCCTTTGGGAGGTCAGCTGAGCTCCAGAGCTGGTGGCACACAGACCCTGGCAGGTAGACCCGGTGCAGCCGAGGCCTCTCCCTGCCCCAAGCTGGGCTGGTCCTGAGGCAGGTTGATGAAGCACCTCTGCATGTGAGATGTGAAATTCCAGCCTTTAAAAACCCCAGTTAACCCTTTCACAGTCCCAGTGCCCTGTGGAAAACCCCAAATCATTTGGCTGATGGGTGTTTGCCTTGAGCTTGTAGCTGAAAGGAGCAGGAGGACTGACTGCAGCCTACACATCCCAGGGTAAATTGGAGCAGAGCCAGTAGTGCAGGCCAGGCTGCACTGCCCCTGCCTTTTGAGTCTTTTGGGGCTGTTGTTCACACTCTGTTGTTCATTGCATTTCTCCTTGCTGCTTAACCCTGGATTAATTTTCTATTGCGCTGAAGGCAACACACTGCTAGCATTAAAAATAAAAATAAATCCATGTGTCCATCCCAGTGTTTTACACCCAGCAAAATGCTTCTGGGACCTCACTGAGTGCCACTGAAACTGCACCACAGCTGTGAGGAGAGATGTGTCCTACTGCCCTTTCCAAGCAGCCAGGGATAACAGGCACTTGTGCATAAATCTGTACGTGCGTTGGATGGCCCAGGGCAGTTTCTATGGCTCTTTGTGTGCAGTAGGTGTCATTAAAAACACAACGTTTGGGTGGTTACAGCTCCCAGGTGCAGTGGGATCAGAAGTGGCCTGGTGTGATGGACTTAGCTTTCCTTTCTGCTCCAGAAAGGAGCAGAAAGATTTGGAGGGAGGTGTGGATGTCCTTTCTTTGGTTAGACATATTGGTCATGTAATGTGTTATATCAGTGTGTCTGTGCCAGCCTGAGACATCAAATCTGATTGGAAAATATTTTACATGGATGTTTTATCCCAACCTCTACTTCTACCACCTTAATAGATAGGATGGGGGAAGTGCAAGAATGGTAAAAATGCAAGGATCTTACAGGGCAGGGTGGGCCAGCCAGTGTGTCTTCCTTCATTTTGTCTTCAAAATATGACTTTTCCCACTGTCAGGTTACCTACCATACCAGCAATCCTAAACCTGCTCAGTATTTGTATAGACTAACCCAAGAAACGTGGTGAAAACCAGTGTGGCAGCAGCTACAAATCTGAGTCAGAAAAATTGGTAAAATCCAGAATTAAGAGGTAAACTGAGCAGTACACTTCTTCCCCCGTATAACAGATCTGAACTGTCTTTGAACAGCTGCAAATTCAAATGAGCCTGATCCTGTCCCTCTTCACAAGGCAGGGAGGAGAGGGATGTGCTGATATTTTCTCTCTGGGTGCAAGGGAATGGCTTAAAGCTGCATCTGGGAAGGTTCAGGGTGCATGTCAGGGAAAATATTCTTCCCTGAGAAGGTGATCTAGCAGTGGACGCTCCCCAGAGAAGTGGCACCAAGCCTGATGGTGTGCAAGAAGCACTTGGACGACATTCTTTGATACACAGGTTAATTTTTATGCTGTCCTATGTGAAGTCAGTAGTTGGACTTGATGATCCTCAAGGGTCCCTTCCAGCTCAGTTTATTCTGTGCAGTTGAATAACCAAATATTTCACCTAGAAAGAACTAAGGTTTGCAGTGGAGTTTGTTGTGTCTGACTCAGCACTCAAAAATTACTTATCTCCACATAAACCCCAGCTGTTGGGATATCAAACAGCAGGAAATGGGTCCAGAGCATTCACTGCAGCTTTTTCATCTTCCCTTGCACTAACAGTCTTGTTTCTAGCTTGGATTAATTTCTCACCCATTCTTTCTACTGAGGGCATGGAGATTACAGAACCATCTTCTCATTATTAGAAATTACTAATGGTTTCATAACTAGTAAAGATAGAGAGAAAAATCCTCATTCTGAGCAACATACACATTAAGAGGACTAAAAGAATGAAATTTGCGTGACAAAGATTGTAATTCTTGTTTTTCATGGGTGAGACACAAGGCAACAAAACCAGTTGATTTCTCCCCTTCCAAAAATCATATGGATAGTGGATGATTTTTTTATTAATGGCTTTAGATGCCTAACCAGAATTCTGAAAGCTTGGCAGAGTTCACACTTCCCTCAGGGTCTTACTCCTTTGTCTGAAAACTGTGTTTTGAAGAATTCCCAACCTGAGTTTTGAAGTTCTCTATAGGGAATTTTTGTTTGGTTTCTTTTGGTGTTTTTTTGGTTTGGTTTGGTTTGGTTTTTTGTTGGTTTGGGGTTTTTTGTTGTTGTTGTTGCTGTTTTGGTTTGGGGTTTTTTGTCTGTTTTTTGGAGGTTTTGTTTATTTTTGTTTGTTTTTGGTTTTGGTTGGGTTTTTGTTGTTGTTGTGGTTGGTTGGGTTTTTGGGGGGTATTTTTGTACTTCATTAACCACTGTGAAATGCTCAGGTGTGGCCATAACAGTAAAGGAACTAAAATTGTCAACTTTTGTTAAACATCAGAAATCTCAAATATAGAAAGAGTCCTAAAAGTCTGCTGAAAGTTGGAACATGGTTAAATGCCAGGCACAATATCTGGGTTGCCACCTGGAAAAGCAATCAGGAATGTGGCTTTCTGTGGGCAAATCCAGCTCCCTCTCTTCAAGTACATGAAAGCAGCACCTTCAAATTACTCTGAAGCTATAATGATGTCATGAAAATGGAACATAAATTCCTGGGTTAATCTAGGCAGTCAACTGGTGTGAGATTTCATGTAAGCTTAGTTTTAATGCCCTTTGACTTTTGTTTTGCAGTTCGGATTTTTTATTTTTTTTTTTGAGGTTTCTTTACCTTCTTCTCTTAAGGCTCTTACAGAAAGTCTTTGAAATCAGATGCTGTGTGAAATTCAACCCCTTCTGGTTTTAAATTCATATATGCGTCTACATATGGATTTTTTGTGGGGAGGACTGCATCTATATAGAAATACATAGTCAATAAAAAAAGAGAATTGTCCTGAATGCTGGGTTTTCATGGTTTAACAGCTGATTTAAAACTGAAATTGGATTTCCTTCCACGTCCAGCCATTATCCATGTCGTAACTAAGCAACACCACCCTCACGTTATTGATAGGGCTGAGTGCACACAGATCTTGTTGACTGGGATGGGCATAACTATACCCCTCGGTAACTGGCAAACCTTGGGTTTCACAGCAGTGATTTCCTGCTGCTGCTGCTGGTGCTGTAGATGCAGAAGCATTGATGTGGAGCTCTTTGGAGGTGTGTTCTTCATTCTGATCTGTGGCTTTTCTGGCAAAGCCTCCTTTTGTTCCTCTTATATGTCTCTTCATCAATCACCTGTTTCCAAAACTACATTTCTGAGTACAATTTACTTCTGCAGCAGTTGTAGCAGAGCTGGAGGAATAATAAAATCAACCTAATAAAGGTTTGCACAACGAATGGGGCAGAATTAAGGCTGGCGTGCCTGTAAATGTTTCTCAGGTGGTCAAAGGAGCTGGTGAAGGGACTGGAGCACAAATCTAATGAGAGGAAGCTGAGGGAGCTGGGGGGCATCTCAGCCTACAGAGAAGGAGGCTCAGGGTGAACCTTCTCACTCTCCACAACTCCCTGACAGGAGGATGCAGCCAGCTGGGGGTCAGGCTCTGCTCCCAAGCAACAAGTGACAGGACAAGAATAAATGACCCTAAGTTGCACCAGGGGAGGTTTAGATTGGATATTAGGAAAAAATGTCTTTACTGAAAGGGTTGTCAGGCACTGGAAAAGGCTGCCCAGGTAAGCAGTGGAGTCGCCGTCCCTGGAAGTGTTCAAAAATGTGTGGATGAGGCACTTGAGGACATGGTTTAATGGTGAATATGGTGGTGGTGGCAGTTAATGGTTGGATTCAATGATCTTTTTGATCTTGTCCAACTTTAATGGTTCTGAGCTGCTTTAGACCTCAGTGTTGACACAGTGGGAGCTGCCGTGGATGTGGAGACGACACCAGCAGCTCCAGGCAGAGCATGTGGGGCTGTCTTGGGAGAGCTGAGAAGATGGGAAAGGAATTAATTGATGCTTTCAAGCAAGTCATGGAGCACCATTGGCTTTCTGAGCCAGGTCCAGGTCCCCATAGCAGTGTGTGGGAGGTGTGTCATGTTAGCAGTTGTGGGAGGGGAAGGGAGGAGAGAGTATCTGTGTGAGCTGATGGCCTGAACATGCATTTCCACTTGTGGATTTGGGCTGGGGCTGGAGCTGCTATGCTGCACCTCAAGAGAGTGTTTGGAAGGCAGATTAAAAAATTAACTTTGAGACTGTTGAGGGATGTCAGTCAAAGGTGTTAAAGAAAAGCCATGTGCTGATTCCTGAGAGTGAGAAGGGATATCCAGGGATGGCCACAAAGCCTTGGCATTGCAAGGGTCTGAGGGCTGTGCATCTCCCCCAGGAAAGAGCATTTAGGGAAATTTAGTTGTGTATCTGCTTGCACTAGAGTCAGTGGTGGCACTCCCAGGCTCAGCAGCTGCTTATGTACTGTGGAATGATATCCAGAATTCATCCTCAAGGACCTGCCTTAGAAGAGGGAAGGATGCAGACTCTACTAAATATCAGTGGGATCCACAGAAGAGGTCAAGCTAAGACAAAACACATTCCCAGGATAAGGTCTATCTGTCTGAAATTTCTGACCTGAGTTTTCTTAAGCCCAGTAAATGGATACTAATGCAAAATTCCATGCTGGCTAAATGGATTTCAGTTAATTTTCTGCTATGAAAGCATTTCAGTTTTAACAATAGCTGTCACTCCCAATATAATACAGAAATAGTTTAGTAATATAGGCCTTAAAACACTACTCTGATAAATATTTATATTACTTATTTTAAGTTAAAAGCTTGGTTATGAATTGTTTTCATTCCAGCAGTGTAAACATTCTTCTAGAGTCTGCCCTGTAATGCTGAGATTGAAGTTGCTTTCCCTATTTGCCTTCTCTTGTTTTATCTGTGCAAAAATATTCCGTAGTGGAGTCTGATAAAAGTATTTCACTGTACAAATGCCCCTTTTTTCTGTACAATACAGAAGGGAAAAATAATGTTAGGTACCTTTTTGCAGTCAGCAAAAAAGCACCAGTTCTTGTTTGTCAGATGTTAGTTTAGTTTAAATAAAAATTTGAATACATGAACATAAAACACAGGCCTTCTGTGCAAGGGGCACTTTCTTGGTGATAAATGGATTTTGGCTATTGTTAATTAATGTTTTATGCTTATTTGATAAAGGAAAGCTTTATAAAATGAGAAACAAAAGCTAACTAAGGTGTGTGAAGTGAGGTACCAGCACCAATAGTCTCAGCTCTGAATTGATAAGCTGTAATAGATAAATAACTGGATATGGAGTTTGAACTGGAATCCCAGCCATATTCTTGTGGTGAAAGGGAAGGATTTGAATGATGGTAGCAGAATGCAAGCTTCCCCAGTATCATCAGAGTCTGAAGTAGCTGTAGAAATTCAGGCAGTCATTTAATAAATACACCTCTTTTACTATAGAGGCTGTAAATTATACAAGCCTGTCAAGTTACAGCTCTGCCTTTGTGCCCAGCACGATTGTAATGTTCTCAGTCCATAATTTAGAAAAGGATTAAAGTTCTCCAATGCTCTGCTGTTTTTACTATGTTTTGGTGATAATAAGATTACCTCAGCCTCCCTGTCTCATGTGAAAGTGTCTCTAAAAAGACATACCATATTTGAGGGTGGGGTTTTCTCACACACAGATGCATATATTTGAGAGGGAGAAAAGACATGACAGTGGTGTCAGGCATCAAAGTCTTATTGTGGAGCTGGAGATGCCTCATTACTCATGGATGCTGAAGGCATGCAGCTGATGTATGGATTTGCTCTGTACAAGGGCTATTGAGTCTTCAAGGCCATGTCAGCAAGGTTTCTGTTTATTAAAGAAAAGGTTTCAAAAAGAGTTTTTAAAAAGCTTGTGAAACAGCAGAGATTTTAGAGGACCTATTCCTTGGAAAGCCAAGTTTCTTTAATTACTGGATAAACCTCAGGAGGAGAAAAATACTACCAGTGTTGTCTGTCAGAAAGTAAGAGCAAAATAGCTTTTCTACCTGAATTAAATCGTGCTTTTAGAAGCCTGGTGGGTATTCTGGACATGGCAGAAAATTACACATGTTCTGCTGGTGATCTGGGAATTCCCTACTTTCAGCAGTTGGAAGCTCTGACTTCTCTCATCATCTGCCTCAGCACATCAGGTCTTCAGTTTGCCACTGGGCTTAGAACTTGGCTGCTGTGCCTTTTAGGGTGAGCAGATATCTTATTTTTGAAGAAAATGGAGAAATACTCCCCTGACAAGTTTGTGATTTTTTCAAAGATGGCACCATGAAGCCACACAGATGTTTGGCAGAGGTCCTGTGGAGGACAGATTAGACAGCAAAAGTGCTGGAGAGTCAGGCAAAGATGCATGGAAGACAAAATTTGTCGTATGTTGCTTCAGTATTCCTCTGATTATGTCCACCACATACCAGACATACTTAGGTTTCAATTTCCTTGCAAAAACTCGTGTTAATAGCATTTGCTTGAATTATTTAAGAAAAGGAGAGGATTCTAGAAGACATCAAAGCCTGAGTCCTCACCTACAGTCAGAGCTTACAGCCTGTATTATAGAGGGGGGAAAGGGCCACAAAAAAGACATTAAATTCTTTGTCTTCTAAGATGCAGGACCAGGCAGCTCCCCTGAAGTCAGTCATTATTTCAGCTATGAATGACCCCAGAATGTCATTCTGTCAGGAAGACTTGACTGTCATCCATGAACATGTTGATCATGCCTCCCATCCCTTTCACCCTGCTGCTGTGAGGAGGAATTGAACAACATGAGCAAGCTGACTCAGGGGAGGGTTAGGCTGGATGGCTGGATATCAGGAAAAGGTTCTTCCCCCAGAGGGTGGTGGGGCACTGAACAGGCTCCCCAGGGAATGGTCACAGCCCCAAGGCTGCCAGAGCTCCAGGAGAGTTTGGACAACGCTCTCAGGGATGCACAGGGTGGGATTGTTGGGGTGTCCTGAGCAAGGCCAGGAGCTGGGCTCGATAATCCTTCCAACTCAGCATATTCTGTGATTCTATAATTCTATGAATGCAGCCACCTGTATTCCCCAGGGCTTCCTCCAGACTGGATCATGTAGATAAATGTGGTATCACTGGGCTGTTGTGAGACATAACTTCAACCCCCCCAGACCGCCAGTCCTCTCCTCTGGTGTGTTGCAGCCAGTTCTGAGCTGTGCAAATGCCCACTTCAGCTGTGCTGTCTGGGCTGTTCACTGCACTTTCTGTGCAGATGCTGAGGAAAAGCCGAGGTCTTCAGTGGACCATGATGGAATTGGACAAGCTGGAAACTGCTCATCACCTGGAAAAATCCTGGAATGAGCACTTCAGATACCGCATGTGCTCAAAACACCAGCGTCTGCCTCTGGAGCTGGGAATCTCTGGTGGCTGTGGAGAGGCCTGGAAAGGAAACAGGCATCACAGTATGGGTCAGGCTGGAAGGGACCACAGGGGCTCATCTGGTCCCACCTCCCTGCTCCAGCAGGATCATCCCAGAGCACACGGCACAGGATTGTGTCCAGATGGTTCTGGAATATCCCCAGTGAGGAGACTCCACACCCTCTCTGGACAATCTGTTCAGGGCTCGGTCACTGCCCAGGACAGGAGTTCTGCCTCCTGCCCAGGGGGAACTTCCTGGGCTCAGTCCCTGCCCGTGGCTCTGGTGCCATTGCTGGGCCCCGGAGCAGAGCCTGGGCCCTGCCCTGAGCCCTCCCTGCACACAGGGACACCCAGGGCTGAGGGCCCCTCTCAGCTGGGGCTCCTCTCGAGGCTGGACAGCCCCAGCTCCCTCAGCCTTTCCCTGTCACAGATGCTCCAGGCCCTAAACCATCTCCGCAGCCTCTGCTGGCCCCTCTCCAGGAGCTCCGTGTCCCTCCTGTCCTGAGGAGTCCAGGACTGGACACAGCTCTCCAGATGTGCCTCGCAGGGCTGGGCAGAGGGGCAGGATCACTCCCTGACCTGCTGGCACTGCTCTTCCCAATGCACCCCAGGACACCATTGGCGTTCCTGGCCCCCAGGGCACTGCTGGCTCACGGACAGCCTGGTGTCCACCAGGACCCCCAGGTCCTTCTCAGCAGAACTTCTTCCCAGCAATCCTGTGCCATGTGCTCTGGGATGGCTCTGCTTGAGCAGGGATGTGGGACTGGATGACTCCCTCTGGTTCCTTCCAACCTCAACCAGTCTGTGATTCTGTGTGAAGGGAGGCTGAGGGCACTGGGTTTGTTCTACCTGGACAAGACTCAGGTGGGTCAGTACAGACTTGTCCTGGCTAAAGGGGAAATTTAGAAAAGGCAGAACAGGATTCTCCTCAGAGAAGGGACCAGAAGCAAGGGGCACATATTGCAACAAGAAAAAATCTGATTTTTGATTGGGAAAAATTTTTCCGTGTGTGAGTGGTGCAGCACAGAGGCAGGATCCTAGGGAAGATGAGGGATAACCACCCCTGGAAAATGTCCAAGCTTGACTGGATAAGCCCTTGTGGGATCTCATCTAGCTTTGGAATTAGCCCTGCCTTGAACAAGGGGTTGGACTACGGAGTTCCAGAGGTGCTTCGCCACCTGAATTGTTGAGTCAACATAGTCTCAAAGTTCATGCAGACTGTTCCATCTTCTCCAGAGCCACTTTCAACCCCATGTGGCTGCTCCAGGGGTTGCTTTGTCAGTGTGTGCATTTCATGATATCATGAGGAAAAGAAAACTTGTCCCCTGGCTATTCCTGACTAAAAGGTAGTTTTTCCTAAATAATAAACTAGGAAATTATAAAACCACGTCAATTTTATGTATTTTCTTGTCACCCTCACCCCCTGCTTCCCACACCCCAAATCTCTTGACCACTTTGTCCAGTCAGCCTCAAGTTTCCTAAAAGGACAATCTACCCTGAGTTAATATCATGCCTGTGAAAGTTCAAGCTGATTATTTTTCCTCTAGAGAGGGAGTCAAAATTTGGCTTATAATGGAGGTCTTGTTTCAAACAACGATGAAAGAATTTAGCATTTCTGACATCAGTGGGGTGGCACAGGGCGTGGAGTCACATGTGAGTGGGCAGGGGGAGCCGGGCTCTTCTCTGCTCCCCTGGTTTTGTGAAGGACTCTTTCACTGGTGGAGGTTTATCCAAACCCACCTAAACACATGTACATATTTATTTACTAAAGCAAACCAGGCTACAAATAGGATCAAAACCCACATTTAAACGTCCCTACAAGCAGCCCCTCCATGGCAAAATCTTTCTCCTGCTTAAGAAAAACCCTGGGAGAGTTTATTTTCCTCAGGCTTTACAACTCATTGTTTTCCACAAAAGCACCCCTCTGCTTTTCCAAGAGTAAGGATAATTCTGTGGCTAGAGCACATGACTAGGACTTGGGGTTTTCTTCCCAGCTGTTGCACAGACTTCTTGTGTGTCCTTGAGTAAATCTGATTAATCTTGCTGCACATCTGTAAAATGGATGCACTGCTCTTTCTCCTCATTCACAGAAGCTGCTGTGAGCCTTTAAGACCTTTGCAAGTCAACTGAATAGAAATGGAAAGAATCAGGCATGAAATTTTGTGTACAAGTGCTTATTGAGGAAATAGTGGATTCCCTTTTTCTTTATTTGACAGAGCTTACTAATTCTATACAAGGTTGGGTGCAACATTTTTATCTAGAAAGCTTATGTGTTTTTCCTTCCAAACTGAAGGAGATGTTTCTTTGATAGAGCCTTACTTGTTAAAAAATGAAAACGAGAACATTAAAAGTTACTTTTTTAAATTAAAAAGAGAAATGCTTGACTTGTCAGTATTATGTATTATTTTTGAAGGCTGAAGTAGATCTTCCCAGCCAGCTATAAGGTTTTATAGGGAAAGCAATGCTATTGCAGCTAAGTGCAGGCACATTGAGGGCTGGGGAGGGGCTGGACACAGAACATCCAGCTGCATTCCCACCTGCTGGTCCAGTGGGCAGACAGGCAGGATTTTCCCATGAGGTGGTGGAGTCCTCCCCCCTGCGGAGGTGTTCAGGAAATGGCTGGACGTGGCACTCAGTGCTCTGGACTGGGTGCCAAGGTGGTGATAGCAGCCAAAGGTTGGACTTGCTCACCTTGGAGGTCTTTTCCAACCTTAATGGTCCTGTGATTTGTTTTGTCCTTGGGGTCAGTGTGCAGCACTGTAACTGACCATCCACACCTGAACCCTGCTGTGAGGAGAGACAATTGCCACCTACGTGTGGTGGTCTGTCACACTCACCATCCCTGTCCCTTGAGTAATTCACAAATATTGATAGAAATGCTTCCAGGAAAAGGCACCTACCACCACAGGCATTTTCTGCCTGAGAATTGAAGGTGTCTCCAGATATGTGGTGTCCTTTTAGGGTTAAATTTGGCTTGAATTGGAAGCAGCTACGTATGTAGAAAAAGCTATATAGGATGAATATATTCAACCCTCTGCACTTTAAATAGTATAACAACAACAATTCATTATGGGCCAGAGTTTTTCAACTCCCTGGTCAACTTCTGTGCCTCGCTTCCAGCTGTTCATAATGTGATATCTTGGAGGGACTTGGTTTTCTGTGTGCTGAATATTCACAGCTGAAACCGAATTCTTCTGACAATGGGGCTCCTTTAAATGAATTCAAGATTAGGTTCTGAAAGTAGTATGTAGAATTACTAGCTGAATTGAGATATCAATAAAGATTTTAAAAATTCTGCAATCATCCTAATTTTCAATTTATATATTCCCTTCAAATTCTTTAATAATAATTTTATCAGGTGTCATGTGGCTGAAAACAGTAAAAATGGGAACAGCTCAGTAGAATAATGAGATTTTTAAAACAGTTTTTAAAATTAATTTTTGAAAATTATAAACCACTTACAAAATTGCAAGTCCTAAATTTTGCATGTTTGTGATAGTAAATTCCCATTAATTTTGTCAAACTATGACCTGCACCCTTCATTTTAAAGCATAAGAAATATTGCCGGTGCCAAAAGTTCAGGCTGCAAGTATTTACGGGAGTGGTTGAAAAATGAGATTTAGGAAGTAGTTCAAATTCTGTTCACATTTTTCAGTTTTCATTCATCTCCTGTTACATTTCTAAGCTTTCTCATCAACAGCAAGCATAGACGACTCAGTGAGAGAACATGAGTGAGTTGCTTATGTCACCATATATCTGCAGGAGCTGGAAGTTTAAACAGAAGAGTACCATGGAATCATGATAAATCCCATGCATTGGCAAAGTTAATTCACTGCAATGTGTACTTGTCTCTGTTTTGAACAATTTGACTGAGTATTGTACAAAGATGATCCTGTTCCTGCTGACAGTGATTATGGGGTTGTGTAGGAGCAAGATGGGAACATGGAGAAAGGCATGGAGCTGTGTCAGGGCAGGGTTACGGTGGATATCGAGAAAAGGTTCTTCCCCCAGAGGGTGCTGGGCACTGCCCAGGCTCCCCAGGGAATGGTCACAGCCCCAAGGCTGCCAGAGCTCCAGGAGAGTTTGGACAATGCTCTCAGGGATGCGCAGTGTGAGGTTGCTGAGGTGCCTATGCAGGGCCAGGAGGACTTGATGATCCTTGTCGGCCCTTTCCTACTCAGGATATTCTGTGATTCTGTGATTTCAGGCATGGTTTTCTGACAAGAATCCTGATTGAAATGTGTGTGTCATGGATTAGATTCTGGCTCCAGACCTGGGAAGTGACTTGTGTGCATTGCATTGCCACAGGCTTCTCACGTGAGCCTGGGCTGTCAGCCCTCTCAGGTGTTGCCTTCCTGCTTTGCCTATGGTGACAGCCACTTCTGGTCTCACAGCAGGTTTTCAGGATCATGGCAGCTCCTCTCTGAACCATTCCTAACTTTTCTACGTCCTCTGAATGAGCCCAAACAGTAGCACCACATCCTCCTGTCAGACACTGATGGACATTGCTGATATGTTGAGCCCAGATGTGCAAAGCTCACCACACCAACAGATTCTCCACCCAGGTGGAGCCCCAGGGGGCACAGCTGGGTGCTGTAACACTCCTAGAGCATTTCCCCAGCATCAGAGGCCCACAACATTTTAGACTTTCCCTTATTTTGACAGGCAGCAACTGCCAGACCTGGAATCTGTTTGTTGCTTTATCAAGCAGGCTAATAAATGGTGCTGCACTGCTAAATCTGTCTTCTTCAGCATCTTATGATTATATCAGCCTGTCTTAATTCAGCCAAGTATATTTACATGAAATAATGAATGAGTTTTGCAATTTCCCCCCCCCCCCTTCTTTTTATATTTTAAGTGACCGTCTAGCCAAGTTCATTTCCTTTCCTGTCTGAGCTCCTCTCTGAGATATATTATCCCACTTATTAAAAGCCACTAGCACTGTGCTTTGCTTTTCTTCCACCCTCTCAGAAGAAGTGGCATGCAGGGGATGCTTGGATTAAGTGAGTGGGGCACCCCAGAGCTGGGATTCCTTGTGAATGAGCTCACATCCTCTCTCCGTATGATAAGAGGAACGCTGTTTGCATCCCAGAGCTTGCTACATAAACACACACACACACAGTTGGACAGGGGAGCATTTGACCTAAGTAGAAACCGGGAAATCCAAAAGATCTCAGGGACAGGGGATCATCTGCCAGCCCTCTACTCGGGCACACTGCAGTCACTTCTTGGTGGCCATGGTCCCTCATTCCCGGTGAAATCCACCCCTCCCGGGAGGGGGAGGGCAGGAGGGGAGAGGAGATGACAGATCCCTGTTTGCATTCTTCAGAGGGAGCAGCTGCAATTGTCTTACTACAGTATGTCAACAAGAAATTATGACAAGTCAGGCCAGGATGGACCGGCAGATGAAAACAATAAGAAGGAAGCAGAGCAGAGGGAAGCTGGTGAGAAGGAATGACACCTAAAACTCAAGAAGCCTTTACCATTCTGGGGGAAAATGCCTTTGGAAATGTAATAGGACTGTAATAGCACTGAAGTCTGTGGGTATGCCTGGAAATGACTCCAGGAGCATATGCTGAGTTTTCAGATTTGTTTAAATCTGCCTCTAAAATACTTCTCTTTTTTTACATTCCATAGGAACCTTTCAAAGATTAACCTGAGAGCAGCTGGAAAAGGCTAGTCTGACACCTCTCCCTGTGAATGGGACACAGTCAGGATCCCCACAGCACCAGCTTACCACCCAACACTCTCACACTCTATATGATGCCAGGCTTTGACCTTGGCAAAGGTAAGGAAACCTCTCTGGCCTCTGCAGTTAGACAGTTTCCTTTTATTTCTTTACTTTTTCATGTAAAGTAGTGCTGTTTGGTAGCAAAGGGAGAACTACCAAGAACAAAGCTTTAGCTGTCTATCTTCCTTTCTATCTAATGGAAGTCCTTGAAATGGGATGCAATGAATGTTTCCTTTATTAAAAACTGAGCCTTCTCCAACCCACACAGTTTCACAACACTTGATAGAATGCACATTTTCCCAGTTTCTTTTTTTTTTTTTTAACAATGTCCAACAATTAAAAATAAGTCACTGAAGGGGCCATATTCAGCATTAATGTAATTGGGAGCAGTTCCCTCTGGTCCCAATAGGAGATGCATCTATTTTCACCAGAGCTGGCTCTACCAGCTTGTGGACACCTCAGATTTAGGATTGTCACCAGTGTCTGCTAAGAGTGGAGATTTGTGAGTCTATCAATGTAGTGCTGTGCTGCAAAAGAAAGAGGGGAAGAGGCAGTGAACACAGGATTTTCCCCTAAAAGCTGACTTGCTTTCTCTCCACCCAGGTTGTGCTGCCTCTCTGCCTGCTGCAGCTGGCTGGCACCTCTGAGAAGGCTGCCACGTCACACCTTGCTGGAGTGGGGGAGAATGTGGTGGGTTTGCTCTGGAGGGTGGAGGGTGCATGAAAATATTTTCTGTGGTTTCAGTTTGCATGTCTGCATGGAAAAGTCTAGGGAAACGTAAAAGGTATGAATCCAGGAGGATCCACAGAAATATGTGAGGACAGATTTCAAGGAAACGAGTGAAAAACCCCCAAAACCTTTCCAGGGGAAACGTATATCCCCAAAAAGGTTTCAAAATCTGTAATAATTTTTTTCTATTACATTCCACAGCAGTTTTCCATAGGTTTGGTTCAAATCTCCCTTTTCCTAGGCTCTAAGCCTTACATTTTAATGAACTGAGAGGGCTTTGCTCTGTGGTCACTCATTGCATCTCTCATCAGTGGCACTTTTCTAAGTGCCCTGAAACCCTTCTGTGCTTGCACTGCTCGTCTGAGACAGTGGGAAGTCCCCAGGCTTGGAGTCTGAGTGAAAGAGCTGCCTTTCCCCTTGTAATCTTTAAAACTTCAAGTAATGTGACAAACATATCCTGCAAGATCATATCCTTCCTGTTGGGTTTGCTCCCGTAAGGACACAGTGCCCTGATGTAACTGTTCTGCAGATCCATGGCATCCATCTTGTCCTGGGGCCAGCACAGGAAGGACAGGGAGCTGCTGGAGCCAGGCCAGAGCAGGGACACCAAGAGGATCAGAGGGATGGAGCAGCTCTGCTGGGAGGAAAGGCTGAGGGAATTGGAATGGTTCAGCCTGGAGAAGAGAAGGCTTTGGGGTGACCTCACTGTGGCCTTGCAGTGCCTGAAGGGAGCCCACAGGAAAGATGGAGAGAGACTCTTGACAAGGGCCTGGAGTGACAGGACAAGGGAGAATGGCTTCACACTGACAGAGGGCAGGGATTGGATGTTGGGAAGAAATTTTTTGCTGTGAGGGTGCTGAGGCCCTGACAAACGTTTTCCAGAGAAGCTGTGGCTGCTCCATCCCTGGCAGTGTTCCAGCCTCTGAGCAACCTGGGATAGTGGAAGGTGCCTCTGCCCATGACAGAGGGGTGGAATGAGATGATCTTTATGGTCCATTTCAACCCAGGCCTTTCTATGATTCTTTCGCCCTGGCCTGAATGAGACAGAAGCAGAAATGTGTGCTGGGAAGCTCAGCTGAAACACTGAAAGAGTTAGTTGCAAGCTCTGAAAAGCAGGAGCTATGAAATTATCATATACAGCCTATCTAGAAAGCACCTTGCAAAGGAGGATCAGGGTCAACATCACATTTAAAAGGTCAAGTCTCCTCAGCCTGACCTTATGTCCTGCCTGCTTGGCTATCACGAGGTACCAAAATCCAAAGGTTTTTTGCACATGTCACCTCCCTAAACTGTTCCTGTATTTTACTGTGATGATTAAATGTAAAAATACACAAGACTAAAGACAGACCCCTTACCCACTGTGTCCCCTAGTTCTTGAAATTTTTCCCCCATGTGCTCTTGTTCCAGAGCTGACAATCTCCAGCCTTTGCTGTGTGGGGCTCAGCAGGAGCAGGCAGAGTCATGGCACTTTTGCCATGAATTTGTTCTGCACCCGAGTGGTAAATCTGGTGCTCCAGAGAAAGGAACAACTGCACTGTGTATGTGAGGCAGTCACAGGGCAGAGGCTTCCCGTGCCCACCTGAACCCATGCTCACAAAGAACAGAGACCAAGCAGAATTGAAATCTCAAACCCAACGTCCAAAATGCACCCTTGGCACAGTCCTGTGACACTGAGTGTGAGATCACAGTGGAATCACCCCCTCCTGACTTTTGGGAACTGAAGCACAGAAGCATTGAATGACTCGATCAGACACAGGAGCTGCCCCCTTTAAAAAAGTCTCTGTCTGGTGCTTTACCATAAAACCAATGCTCTTCTCAGAACAGTTTTTCCCAGGGCCTTGCACTATGTGACTTGCTGACATTTACTGTAACAAAGTTGATTTAGAAATAATGACTTTTTTCTTCTGAAAGTGTTACGGCTGCAGAGGGGAAGCCCTGCACAAGTGTAGGTGAAGAAATGAGAATGTGCAACTGGAGAATAGGTGTTTATTCTGCCACACTTTCTGTTTTGCTTAACAGTACTAACTCCCCCTTTACTTGTAAGCACAGAGTGCATCAGTGCCTTTTACTTTCAATTTGAATCACAAGTAATTTTAATCTGATTATGATCTCACAAGGCACCTACCCACTGCATTCCACACCTTTGTGAGCAAATTCCTAGTCCCTAACGATCACAGAATCATACAACATGCTGAGTTGGAAGGTACCCATGAGGATCATCAAGTCCAGCTCCTGACCCTGCACAGCACCATCCCCAACAATCCCACCCTGTGCCTAAGAGCATTGTCCAAACACTCCTGCAGCTCTGTCGGGCTTGGGGCTGTGACCATTTCCTGGGGAGCCTGGTTCAGTGCCCAGCTACCCTCTGCATAAAAAACCTTTTCCTGATATCCAGCCTAACCCTGGCACAGCTGCAGCCGTTCCCTGGGTCCTGCAACTGGGCACAGAGAGCAGAGATCAGTGCCTGCCCATCCTCTTTCCCCCATGAGGAATTTGTAGCTTCATGCCAGCTCCAATGAGACACGGCTCCATTCTTCTCACCTTATTCCTCACTCTGTCCCCATAACCAACTCTGACTTCTTGTTCCAGTCTTTATCTTGTCTGGTTCACTCCTGCTGCCTCTTTCTTGGTCTGACCACTGCTCTCTATTTCCTCACAGCACTGCAGTGGCCCCCAGAGCCCCGAGCTGCCTCTAGAAAGAGCCCTCAGTTTCCTTTGGCGTGGCTCAGCTTGGTCAGCAGACACAGCCCCGTGGAAAGCTGGGGTTTGTTCCTGTTTTCCTGGTGAGACTTGAGGAGGACCTTCTGCTCTCTTTGTGTCCCAGATCCCAGGTGAGGGCTGTGAGGATTTGAATTTGGACTCTGAAATGTCACACCAAAAGTCACTGCAGAGATACTTTTTTCATGCATGGTCGAGACAATCTGCCTTTCTACTTCTTTGTTCTTATAATCAGCTAAACTATTTTTTGCTGATGTCTAGGAAAAAAACAAACTAACAGTTTAACTTCAGGATATTCTTTTCCATTATGAACAAAGTCCTTGCACAGGTAACACTTCAACTTAGTAATGTGGCAAAGTGATAACTCATTGAAAGCAAGGTCTTATCTGCTAACAGCACCTACAAAAACAATCACTTTCTGACTGCAGAGCAAGTGTGTATCTTACTTCTGGCTGCCCCCAGATGCCCAGAGCACTTTTATGTCATATTTCCACAGGGTGAGATCTCTTCTGGTCACCTCTGGCAGCCTCCCGTTCCCAGCAGGAGGGAACAGTGCCAGTATGCATCCAGGAGGGCTGAAAGAAGAAGTTAGTTGTACACTTACAGATTTGAGAAGATCAGTATCTTCTATTTTGAATGTTTTTAATCTTTAATTCTTTCCAAGCTCTGAAAATGACATAATTTGTACTCAGCTTCCAGTTCCTATTTTCCCTGTGACCATCTGATTATTTGTTCTTTGTTGCTTGCAGCTCTATCTCTCCACCTTCTATGGAAGAAACAGCTGCTACTTGTCTTTTCTTGGGCCAGGATGCTGGTACTTCATGTCTCATTTGGTACATACTGAAATCAATTTGTTTGACACTCTTAAGGAGGGTCCATCACCTTTCACAAGAGCAGAACTGAGCCTTCCTCCCTTCCTCCCTTCCTCCCTTCCTCCCTTCCTCCCTTCCTCCCTCCCTCCCTCCCTTCCTTCCTCCCTCCCTCCCTT
>VZTJ01006245.1:60977-96950 GCA_013397795.1 Orthonyx spaldingii | reverse complement strand
CTCCCTCTCCCGCAGGCTATGGTGTTCCTACTACAAAGAGCAATAAACGTTAAAAAAAAAATAGAGATGTGGAAGGAATGTGCTTCAGTAAAAGAAAAGCAGAAAAGCTTCGAATTTTCCTGGAAAGTGTCAAAAATACTTTGTTTCTTCAAAATCATCCTGTTTGTGCCACAGACACAATCCCCATGTGCATTGCAGTGCGCACACCAAGAGTTATGGCAGAAAGTATTTATTTTCTTCTTTTTTTTTTTCCCCCCACTCATTCAACAGTGTTACATGATGGATGGAGTCAGCTCCTTTGGGTTTTCCATGGCTTTCTTTCTAATCATAAGTCCTTTGAGAAATGTGGAGGAGGAGCCAGTCCCTTCTCAGAAGTTATGGGAAATGGAGACCGATTAAATCATAGGCTTTGCCCTGTCAGTAAAAATGTAAAAATATCAAACATGAAAAAATCATATTTCCATATTGGGTGATGTGTGGGGATTTTTCTCAGCTGTAATTGCTCTAGTAGCATAAGAAAGCAACACAAGGTTTAGATTAGTCAAGCACATTTTTGCACTGTGTATATAATAACAAAAACCCCAGACCTGCCAACCCACCCCCAGGCCTTGAATTTTTGGTAGACTTTCTAGTAAAGTTCCCTCTACAGTCCTTAGGGGAGTCTTCAAGGGTGAACTGATGAAGACATGTCTCTGGTACCATTTGCATTTTTACATCTTGAGCTCCACTGCCACCTCCTCTGACTGAAATTTGTTCCATTAATGTTCCACTCAGTGGCAGCAAGGACAGCCCCAGGTTCCCCGTGCCCCAGAGCAGCCCAGCTCCCCTCTGTCATGGTAGCTTTTCTTGTTGGTGGAATGCCACAGCAACAACCTGAGCCCACTGCCCTCCCTGCCACGTGGCCCAAGGTGTTGTGCTTCTGATTGCAGAGAGAAACCAATCCCAGTTGCATTCATTCATTGCTTTTTTACTTCACTGGTCTCAAAGATCAGTGTAAGACCTTGAACAGGCCATCTCTCCTCTATTTTTGTTCTTCAAAAAATTTCAGATCAGTTCTTAACTAGTTGTTGAGGCAAACTGATAGCCCAGTTGGAGAAGTGGATGATGCACCATCCTCGAGCAGTCATTTGAGGTAGGTAGTAAGAATTCAGCTCTGGCAGGAGAGCTTTACTTTTAGTGGCCATAGAAGATGGCTAAACCCCCAGTTTGGATGTGTTGTGTAGCTTTTAAAGGGGTAAAGATAGGAGAGAGAAATCTTATTAACTGGGAGTTGGAAGGTGTCAGGCCTTGACAGTGGTTAAGAGCTACTTCATAAGAACAAGGATGGCAGATTCTGGAGTGGGGGGAGGGGGGTGAGGGTGGGCTAGGCTGAAGAAGCTTCAACCAGCTACAAGAGCATTTTCCATATGTCAGAGCAGAGGCTGCCAGCTTTGCTCCTGCTGAATGCTACCTTTCCCCATGATTAGTCCCATTGATTTTCTCAGTTCTGCTCACAGGGAGCTAGACCAGACCTCGTGCTTCAGCCCCAGGAAAGGAGCCACCCACTGCTGAGCTACTGCTGGGACAGACCTGTCTCCTTGCTGCTCTGAGAAAGGAGCAAAGCATGACAGGTCTGGAGCTGGCACAGTACATGCTTCTTGCTGCCAGAGGCCTTGGGAAATGAAATGAAGGATCCATCAAGTTCTCCCTTCTTCCCACTTGGGCTAAGGAAAGGGCATGGTCCGCACAAGGCTATTATTCCCCTGTGTGTGAGAAGCAAGACACAGGACACTTTATGGCCCCTTACTCCTTGCATTGGCATGCCGGCCATGATCTGGCCCAAAGTGAGGTGCTACTCTGCATGAAAAAGGGGCAGAGCCTGGCTCTCAGTGACCAGAAGGTTTTACATGGCCCAGAGCATGAGGTCAGTGCAAGTCCCTTGAAGAAAGGTGTAGCGACAATGCATCCAGTGCACTTACTGGTAAACACAAAAGCCATTTACAAGAAGACGGAAAAAGAAAAAAAAAACAAACAAACAAAAAGAAGGAAAAGAAAAATGCATGCATTTATTCTCAGGGCCGAAAGATTGTGTGTGCCATCGAGCACCCACTGAAAGGCAAAGGGTTCGTTTGCCACAATGCACCATTTGCTGGAGGTTTCAGCCCCTCTATGATATTATGGCTGGTGGCTCAGAGACCTTGCCTTGCCTACCCATGTAATTGGCATGGCCTGGATGCTTTTGATGGGGTTTTCACTGCTTCCCAGCAAATCTGCTGAATGATTCTGTGGGACCTGTGGGTGTGCAAAGCCCCATATTCCTCACTGACCTGTCCCTCTGGCTTGCTTGTCATGCGATTTATACTAACTAGCACTGTCTTTGTAACGCTAAGGTAAGAAGTGAAGCCCCTTTCTTTTCCCCCTAATTGTTCCACTGATTTTACAGTTACCAAGCTGTAAAGCACCTCATCACTCTTGTTAATTCTTTCTTCCTTTTGAGCTGCCAGTTAGTAATCAATTATTACCCTTGTCATTCATGCTGCAGCACAGCAGCTGGTCACAAGAAGCCTCTGTTTCACTGGGCTGGAGCCAATCAAGTCTCTCCAGCTGTCCCTTGCTGCTCTGAATCATAATGTACAGTACTTGTTGCTTTACAACTTCCTTTACCAGACTGCTTTTTAAAAAAAAAATTAGATGGAAAAAAGTTTGTGCTCCCAGTTCTACCCTCATGGCACATCTGGCTGCTGGAGGTTAAACTAAACTCACCAGCGCTGCATTTTTATGAGGGGTGGGGGAAATACCCTGCGTGAGCGTAGCAGATATTTTTGTCATATTCTTTGTTTTATGCGATGACTGCATTGATATAAAGACTGCTGATAGATCAAAGGTTTCACTGGTAAAGCGATATGAAAGGCAGAGACATTAACATCCATCAAGGTCCTGTTAGGATTTGCAGAACAGGGGTTCTGGGCCTCCCAAGTGAAACCTAGCAGGAAGGTCTGCGAGCCTGCATAGCAAATGAAAAGAAAACAAGAGAGGGCACACAGAATATTGGAGGAGGTAGTGACCCACAAAATAGTAGCAATTGGAGCTGCAAGGCACCCTGATTGAATTGCAGCGGAGGCAAACACTCCCAGGCTTGCCGGTCTTGTTCCGAGGCGATGTGCTCTGAGCTATCAGCTGGGCTTTCACAGTGGCAAACAACAGTACCACCAGCGTGCCTGGCTGTCTTTGTTCCCAGCTCCCACTGCTTGCTGTGGAGATAAGAAAGCTTGCAAAAATAGCCAAGATGCGAAGTACTGGGGAGAAGCGGCTGGTTTTGGGGAATCGATATTGTCATCCTGTAACTTACCTTCCTCTCTGTGCAATTCAATCAAAAGGAAGAAACCTATTTCACAAGTCTGCTACTGGTGTATTTTGATTGGCTTCAGCCAATAGTCACAGGACTAAAAGTTTGGGATACATCTTTCCCCATTACTTCTTTTTCCCTCTCATATGCCCCAAGGAACTAGTTTTATGGGAGCACTAAGCAACAAATTAAGGCGTGGTCTAACCTCCACTAATTACCACCTGTTGCAAGAATTTGTCCCCCTGATGCTTAAAAACACAATTAGTGTTAACTATGTGATGTCCACCAGTGGCATTATGTAAAAGTGTGTAGGTTTTATTGCTGCTGCAGCTGAAACCAATAAACTCCACTCTGCTAAACTGAGCACAAAAAGGGTTTTACAAGGGCACTACAAAAATCATAGCAGTCAGTGCATGTTTGCCATGAGCTTGGTAAGAGTTTTCATCAAAATTGTGAGCTGTAGAGAGGTAAAAAGAAATGCAATGCAGTCACCTTTATTTCATGTGACAAGTCCTATTGCTTTGGCTTCCCAGCTGTTTGTGCCAAAGTGCCTGGGTGGTGATGGTGCCACAGTGCTCTTCTTAATGACACAGGAGTCTTGGAAAGGCCAATGCCATGGGATGCAGTGCTGTGCAGATGTATCACACGGAGAAAAGAGAACACAGGTATCAGGCCAGGTATGGATCACAAGGAACCCTAAAACACAATCACAGAATCATTTAGTTTGGAAAAGACCTTCAAGATCATTGAGTCCAACTGTCTGATCACCACTGTGTCAGCCACACCTGAGCACTCAGTGCCACATTCTGTCATGTCTTGAACACCTCCAGGGATAGTGACTCCACCACCTCCCTGGGCAGCCCCTTCCAATATTTAACAGCCCTTTCTGTGAAGACATTCTTCCTGATGTCCAACCTGAACATCCTCTGGTGCAGCTTGAGGACATTTCCCCTTGCCCTGTTGCTGGATTCCTGAGAGCAAAGCCCGACCCTCCACAGCTGCACCCTCCTGTCAGGGAATTGTAGAGAGTGATAAGGTTTCCCCTAAGCCTCTTTTTTTCTGCCCTAAACACCCCCAGCTCCCTCAGCTACTCTACATATGACTTATTCTCTAGAAAAAACCCTACCCTTCAGTGCTAGCAACTGTGCTCCGAGGAATGAATATCTCTGATGTGAAGGTTGTGTTGGCCAAGCACTGTGACAGGTAGGCTGCTTTGGGACCCCTCAAAGCCCCCCAGGCTGCTTTGATGATGTCCATATGGCCCAGCCCAGTGCTGTGTAGAAGGTCCTTTTGAAAGGCAGGGTGTTTTGTCATTGTGCAGTTTCAGGGTGGGATTAATTCTTAGTCAGGGGCCAGCATTTGGGTGTGTTCTGCTGGTGTCGTCCTGGTTTGCCATCAGTGCCCTGCTTGGACATGGAATCTGCTGGGGTGTGGCGCTGGGCAACACACTTGCAGCTGTGACTGGCTCTCGAGGGAAAGACAAGCTCAGGAGTCCCTTTCAAAGAGCAAAATTTTCAAAGACAGGGCATTTTTCAGAGAAAGTGGCCTTTTCCATGGGTATATTTGGGAATCTGATGCCATGAAATCCTGTAGGCACAGACCTAACACAGATGTGCCCTGACTGTTGACTCTGAGGGTTTTCCAAGTTTTCTGGCCTCCAAGCACATTCTCTGAACTTCACCTGATAGAATTAGTCTTTAAAATCAGTGAGGAGAAGCACGTGATGAGAAAAGAGGGAGAGCTGTGTGGTTCTGGTGTTCCAGATTGTCCTGGAAGAACTGCTGGTCGAACACCACAAACTCCATCACTGAGAACATGACAAGTTTGCACCGAGTATTTGGTTGATCTCCATGCTGTAAAAAAGGAAGTCTTTTGAAACAGATTAATCTTAAAAGTGTATTTTGGAGTTATTTGAACTTTGAGGATTCAAAAATAAGCATTTACCTTTTTATATGGTTCTCTAAATGTCAAAAATAAAACTCCTTTTAAATGCAAAAAAATTGCATTTGTTCCAGTACAGAAGGAGCTTGATCTTATTAAAAGATTCCAAAACTCCTTCTTTTTTTGAGGTTCATCACTTTGCATTGCACTAAATATTCTCCCATTGCTGTATGCTTGTGTCCATACACATTATTTAACAGTCACATGAAATGAGCAGTCATGGTAAACTCCATCTTGCTACACAGCATAAACTTTAACAGCGAAATATGAAAAGTATTTTGTAAATATAATAGAATATGGATCTAGATACATCACAGGTTGTTTTTGTCTCGGTTTTGGAGACAAAACTCTCAGGAGGAAGCGCTCTGGAACAAGTGCATCCACCCAAGGGAAAGGAGCCTCCCCCTTTCCTCCGCCAATACGACAAATCAATAAAAGCAAGTGAAAGTTGAAAAAACCCCCTGAACTATTTATTAACACAACCCAGAACTGGGAAAGCCAGGAAAAGAAAAAAAAGAAAAAAAGAGGTGCCCTCAAGGAAACTGACAACTAGTCGTTCCCCCCTCCCCCCCTCCAGTCTCCGGGAAGGGGAAGAGGAGTCCACACAGCAGGCTGCTGGAGAAGGGCAGATGGAAAAAACCTGTTGACTCGCTGGTTCTCCTCCTCACAGCAGGCGATGCTGGTGGATCTCCGTGTGCCTTCTCTCACCGGCCTCATCTTCCTCGGGGTTCTGACCGGCCAGGGCCACCCTGCAGGCCCCCCGGGGTCGGAGAGAAGGGAAGGGAAGCAGGGAGGTCAGGGGGAAGAAAGGAGAAGGAAAAAAAAAAAACCAAACCAAAACAAAAAAAACCACCCAAAACCTCTCCCCAAGCTAGCACGAACGCAGGGGAGCAGCGCAGCGTTGCCGATGCGCTCCCTCCCCAAGCCCGGCAGCGCCGCTGGAGCCGGAGCCCTTGGACCGAGCCCTTGAACGGACCCGCACCCGGGGTCCCGCGGCTCCGGCCCCACACCCCAGGTCCATCTTAGAGATACAGATGCCTCAGGCATTAAGCAGACTGTTAGGGAATACAGGAAGTTCATAACATCACCCCAGGACACAGGTACGTTTGGAATTATATGAGCTAACATCGGCATATCTACTGGAATAAAATACTGGGTGGTTCTTAGGCTGTAGAGAAGAAGAGGGCGAGGCACCTTTTGCACTGCATGTCCTGCACAGATCTGGTGGAGAAGACTGCAAATTGTCTTTGTCTTCTCTGTCCCAAAAGATCAGCTTCAGAACTAGTTCATAATCTTATTATTCTGGGATCCACTGCAGACTAGGACCATTGGATCAGGCATTCTTTCCTCTCGGGAATATCTCTACCCCAAGCTGCCTGGTACCAACAGTGTCACAGCTGGAAGAAAAACCTTCCAGGAGCCAAGGAAGGAGAAGTTTATATGATTTGCAGAAAAGTCTTATACAAGTTCATATTTCTCTGGAAATTCAAATCGGGATTTAGCTCACCCACTATCAAGTGTCCACATGAGACTGGACACTGGGGCTATGGATGCCTAAATGAAATAGTGAGAATGACAGTGGTCTTACCTGTCTTTAGGCATCTTCATCTGAGCTTGCTGCATAGGCTTCCCCTGGAGTCACAGAATCATAGAATCACAGAGTGGGTTGGGTTGGAAAGAATCTTGAAGATCATCCCGGGGCAGGGACACCAGTCAGCAGACAGAAACATGGACTCCTAGTTTTGGTGTTCTGATCTCTCTGTCCTTGCTCCGAAAGCAAAAACTGTCTCCACTATTCAGCTCATCTGAAATGATAAATTTCTGGTTGTAGTTTAACACTACACTGCATCTTGCTTTGGGATTTGTGTCATCAGGTCATAAAAATCCCTCCACAGGACCCCAAGGTCAGCATTGTGTCATCTCACCTTGTTGGTTCAAGCTGTTGAGAGGTCAGTCCTGTACCAGCAGGGTTTGTGTTGTGCCAGGTGTTTTGCATTGCTGCTGTCCAGCTTTGTGTTAGATCATGTACCTGTGATGGCTCCCCAGCAATACTCAAGGCAAGAAGCTTCTTAAAGCAGTGATCCCATCAGGAATGGCAATACTAAACCTGATCCTGGATTTCTGTGATTTTTTTTTTTTTTTTTTTGAAGCAACTCTACAGTACTATTGCTGCTGTTTCACTTCTGCTGTTTGTGTGGCACTTACTTTGCAGGTACCAGCTGCATCTGCCTTGAAAAACAGAGAGATTTTGTGAGATTCCTGAATATAAATTTCCACACACAGAGTTTTATTCTGTTCAGCGTGATTCCTATAGCAATAACTTTTGCTTTCTTCAACTGATACCCACACCATTTTTCTTCTAAATCTTGATTTCCAGGAATTTTGCAGTCCCCTCTTCCCTGGAATCAGAGGTTTGTGGTTAATAACTTCCTGGATACACAGGCTGCCTTAAACACTTTGCAAATTAAAGACAACATCCCACTGAAATAAAATTAAACTCTGATAAAAACACAAAGGAAAATACATAGTGGGACACTACCCAGATGTGGGATACTGGACTAATTTCTCATCTTCACTGGACTTTGTGCTGTGGAAATGAGAGTGCTGGTGATCATGGGAAAAGTGCTATTGGCTTTTTTAATAAGCTGGTCTTTTCAATATAGTCTGGTGGCTCATTCACTTTATAGCTACAGTTTTCTATTCAGTTTGATCAGCCACTTGGAATTCCCAAGTGTCAGCTGCACAGTTTTAAAACTGCTTTCCAAAGGATAATTATGCAGACCTATTTTTAGATTCCTAAGTACCTGCTTTTAGAAGCCGAATTGTGGATTTAGGCACCCATCTTAGAAGTGCAGCCCACAGCAATGCATAACATCACCCCAGGTCTGCTACCCAGACTCCAGACTTGGGGGCTGAGCAATGAGGATGACACTGTGTATTTGTCCCTTTTCAGTGTCTCTCCATGGCTTGCCTATTGACAAAGTCTTTACACACTTCCATAAAAAATGTCTTGACAAGAACTGGGATGAGGCAATATCAGCCCTCAAATTGATGGTTGTAGTTTGGTGAGAAATCTACCCCACTGCCTTCACTTTTTCATCTTGCTTTGGGCTGTGGTCACCCAAGGGTTTGTCCATGTTTACTAGACAAGCCATAATTAGAAGTATTTTGGATTTACCAGATTCCCCTGCATTAGCTGCAAATGTCACCTACAAGGAACAGAGAAAAGCCCATTGTAGGAAACCCACATCTGGCACTTGATTACACCTTTGGACCATTTTGAAACTCCTGGGAAAAAAGACAAGATTCCAATTTCAGAGCATTCCTGACTCAGTTCATAACCTTAGTTGTCCTCTAGGATTTTCTCCAGACTGTGATGACCCATTTTCATTGGGCTACTCTGCAGAGTGACTTCTCACTGAGGTTTTCCTCAGCTGCAGAAATCTACAGCTCATCCACCCAGAGTCATGCCATATCTTAAAGGTTGTCTTGCACAGTTAAGCTTTAGGTCTGCTGGACACAAGTGAGGCTCTCTGAAGCTACCTACGCCTTTTCTGTACCCTGCTTCATTCACTGGGGCATTTTTTCTCCCCCTTTATCCAGGCACCTAAGATTGCCATTTCTAATTTGTGGTTACTCAGTGAGATTTCTAGAGGAAAACCTTAATTTCACTAGTCCTGGGAGCATCCTTACCTATAATGCTCCCTTTAGAGGCATCCCCATTGTATCACTGGTCCCATTACAGAACCAGTAGCTGCCCAGGCAGTGTATGGTTTGACAGACATATAAAACCAGTTAGCTCTGCTGCCTAAAGAAACAGCCCCACTCTTGCTCTGTGTCTACTGGCCGCTCTTTTTCCTGTAATCTGGATTAGTAGGGAGAAAAATTGACTTAAAATAAACACATCAGAGAAAAATAGTAAATTTTTTTCAGTTCCCCAGGACATTTCACTTGGCTGCAGAAAGACCCATGCTAGTAGAAAGAAGGAGTGGTACAGGAGATCAGATCTGCTGATTTCAGTGTAGTCACCCTTGAAGATTTGTTGAACTGCAACTTAAGGGCAAATATTTGTAAAACTTACTGTCAAATATTGGGAAATTATTATTGTAAAATGTTGTAAAATTACTTTGCATCTCATGGCTGTCCTGACTTTCTAGTTGCTGAATGCAGTGCTTTTTGTTGGGACACTTCCTTTGCTTTTCCGGACCATAAAGATATTTGTATGTGTTGATCACATTGCTCTTAGCTGCAAGATTTGAGGCTGCACAGATTTATGCTGTGAATAAGAGGATTCTATTTTGTGTTCAATAATTTCTAGTGCATATTTGAGGGGTTCCATACAAGAGCCTCGCAGCTGATGAATCACGTAAGGACAAGTAAGATTTTCCTGTACTTCCAGACTGGAAATCTGGTTTTGTCTCTGCAAACGTGTCTTGAGATTTCAGCCAAATAGCTCTTATTATTAATAAAGACCCATCAGAGATTTTAATCTAAACCCCAAACCTATATCCTCATTAAAGAAGAAATCCTTCCCTGTGAGGGTGGGGAGGCCCTGGCACAGGTTGCCCAGAGAAGCTGTGGCTGCCTCATCCCTGGAAGTGCCCAAGGCCAGGTTGGATGGGGCTTGGAGCAACCTGGGATAGTGGAAGGTGTCCCTGCTCGTGGCAGGGGTTGGAACCGGATGATCTTTAAGGTTCTTTCGAACCCAAACCATTCAGTAATTCTGTGATTAGACTTCCACAGTGACATTGACTGCCAGAACCATCCCTTCCCTTGGGAGACTCAATTTAACTCAATTCAGAAAAGGTGTGAAAGTCTTGTCCTCAAAACTGCAGCTGACACTCAGGTGACACTTATAACTGGATGATTTTTGTTTTATTATTTTGCATCCTCTGTTTGTTGGAAACGATAATGGCTGAAGATGTGATCAAAACATCAATACAATGGCGGTGCTCTTTCTGTACTGGTGGAATTCCCAGGTTTCTGGCTCCCTACTGGAAGAGTTTGTAAATGGCACAAATTCTCACACTGCCTGGTTATTTCAAATTTGTTGTTTCTTTGGAGTGTTTTTCCTATGGCATCCCCTAATTTGGACCCTGCAGAACCAGATGTTTCCTTTCATGTTGCTACCAATCACAGGAAAGGAAAAAAACAAAAGTAATGTGCAAAACATTTGGCAAGTGACAGCTTGAGTGCAGAATTTTGTAATGCTGAGTCTGTGAGCCTCATACTAAACTAGTTCCAAAACAGGATGTTGCAGTGCATGTCTAATATCCCTTTTCTACCACACCCCAAAGCAATTTCTGTTGCTATCTGAGCTATGAATTGCATTTAAAAGCAACAATCAAATCTCACAAAGAAAGATTATATCTACTTCAACAAGCAGCAGGCACAGGTTTCATCCATTTTGCTAGAAGAGATGTACACAAAGGTGTTCCACTCTGAGACACTGTGCAGTGAGAGTCCCCCCTTGCCTCTTAGTGCCCTGATAGTTGTGTTGCTACAGTGACAGAAACAATCATCCTGCTTGTTAGTCATATCCAAAACTCAGACTTGCAGAGCAGAGTTATCCTTTCCCATTGCTGCTCCTATCATCTAAAGAGAGCCAGGATAAAAATCAGATCTTAATCTGGTCAGTCATATGGCAATTCATGCCATCCTTGATTATCAGCTCTTGCTCCCCAGCAGTGAATACGCCATAGTTCATTCTACAACAATCTCAATTTCAAGATATGGTTATTAGCAAAGTTTTGAGGGGTTTATTAACATTGTCTCTTGGTCTATGGGATGTCACAATTTGTGTAGCTTGGGGAAAAGCACTTAAAAAACCCTCCATAGTCTGCACTTTTTCTAACAACAGGCTGCTATTTATTATTGGCAAGAACAGAGCATGGGCTTTAGAATTTAAGCAAAAAAGACCTCTGGCAATGAGGAAATGAGCCTAGACATTTTTCATGAATGGGGTAGAGCTGCTTAACTCTGACTGGCTTGTTTTCTTTTCTTCCTATTCACATCACTCAAGTCCCACCTTCCTGCCTTAAAAGGCATCTCGTTCCCTGGCAGCAAGACAAGTATCTGTTTGATGTCAGCACCCTTTTATTTGCTTAAAAGCATCTTTTTTTCAAGGCAGTAAATTGAAAATGACTACCGCGTCGAGAACTAGCCAATTTCCACCACTCTCTGCAGAACTGCTCTGCTTTCACGTTTGAGAGTTATCATTAATTTTCTAATGAATAATGAGATCAGAGAGCTTGCATGCTGTATTATGTGTAGGAAAATGCTTATGTAAATCAGTATGGCTGTGGTAGCTTCCCAGGGGAACTTTAAAGCTTATCATATCATTAAATCTGATAACAATTCATTTTTTAAAAAAAGTAATGCAAAAGTATTATTTCCTTTACTTAAAAAGTAAAGGGAAAAAAAAAGGTCTATTCACTGCCTGTTTGTAATAATATGTTTATAATGTGAAAGAGAAAGGAAGGCTGCAAGATTATACATGAGAAAATGCAACCAGAAATTTCTTAGGCTTTGCAAGCTGCACCCTGTGTGGAGGAAAAAAGCACTCACTGTATTTACACAGCTGAAGCTTGTGAAATATGTTGATTGTAATGAGAACATTGTCATAGTTCAATATGGATTTCACTTTTCCAGGTTCCCTGCAACAGATTCCAAAGCTTTTCTAGCACTACACTTCCAGGGACCTTAGGGGCACCTTCCTCATGTTCCCCTTCTTCTTCCTTCCCATGGGAATAATGTGCTTAATGAAATTTGAACTTGTTTTTAGCATCGTAGCGACAGGGGTGCTTATGAGTTGTACTGGGGCTAAAGACATCAGGATACCATTTTTCCAGCAGGACAGACAGCTGCTCCATGGATTCTAGTTATCATGTTTACCACCTAGAAAACTTTTAATTAGTCTTCCTGTTTCCTTCCTCTCCTGCTTTGTGCTGAATATAAACAGCATTTGATTTGCCAGGACTGTGCAAGCTGCAGTGTGTATTGTGCAAGCATCACCAGTGCCCCCACAAAGTCAAAAGTCTCAGGATCCCTTTTCTTTCCTTGGGTTGAATTCAGACAGAAATATGCCTATTCTCATGCTCAGGTGCAGAGTATGTTTAGATTGGATATTAGGAAGAAATTCCTCCCTGTAAGGGTGCTGAGGCCCTGGCACAGGGTGCCCAGAGAAGCTCTGGCTGCCCTGTCCCTGAAGTGTTCCAGGCCAGGCTGGATAGGGCACTGAGCAACCTGGGATAGTGGAAGGTGTCCCTGGCCATGGCAGGGGGGTAGAACTGGATGGGCTTTAAGGTCCCTCCCAACCCCAGCCAATCTGTGATTCTATGATGACTGAAGTTCCTGCATCTCCTCCCATCCCCTATTCCCTAAGGCCACAGTTGAGCCCTAGGAGGTGAGATATGTTCTTACCACTGTGTCCGTGTGGGGCAATCAGGCACAACTCATTGAATAATGACTAAGAAAATTTTGCATTTTGGAGCTCTTTCTGCCCTGAGTCTTAGAGTATTTTGAAAAAATCCATATTCTTGCTTCCTAGGAATGCAAAGATGGATTTAGGAGGAGGTATTCCCCATTAACCCAGCCTGATGTGATACATCCTTTTGCTTCCCAAGGTGAAGGATTGTGACCTCCACCATCCATCCGTGAGAAGTGAGTACCACTGAGACTTGGGGGAGCACAGGTGTGCTGATAGGAAGCCAGGAGCTTCCTCTTTTTAACCCAGACTGTCCCCTCTGCCACGTTAAATACTAGCTACATGTTTTTCCACATTGGTCAGAAAGGGGGAAGAGAATGCATCTGTTCCTCAGGGATGATGAACTGAAATTGGCCCCAATTCAGGGGAAAAAAGTCTATTCAGCACAGCCCTTAAACTGAGACATAAGTGCCAGACAGAATAGGGACAGAGTTAAGCCTCTGTTTAAATGCTCTCCTGAGCAGGGGTCATTAGCACCAGCTCTCTCCCTGCACAAAGCATAATTCCTCATGGAAGCAGCCAGCATTCAGATGGGCATCCAAACTTTTGGGGTTTGCTTTATCTCAACCATTTCCTGCTGCTCCTCGCAGGCCAGTTGGCTGCTGCACACTTGGGATCCGAAGAGAAGGCTCTCAGCATTCTGCCAGGAGAGCCATTCAAGCCTCAAGTGCTTGGTTTGGAGGGAAATGGCATGAGCTGGGTATTCCTTATGAGGCAGGTGGGGATTCCCTTTGAACTCAAGGGGTAACAAACACCTTTTTCTGTTGGATACCTGCTCAAATGATTATCAAGTAGCAATACTGAGAAAAATTGTGGAGCGACACAAACATTCTGTCAGATTTTTAAAAAACTATTTTCTTCTGTGATCAGCATAAATACTTGAATATTATCTGTCAAACTGTGAATAAAATTGAATTTATCCATAAAAACAGTTTTACCAAATATATAGATTAATCAAAAATCTTTTCAAACATTTTCCCCTCCCCAGTAGAAAATTTTTGATGCATTCTTCACACATGGAGCTTTCTTGAGTTCAGCTACTTGAACACCACCTGGCTCCTTGGGGGTGAATTATGCCTGTAACTCACAGGTACATTTTTTTGATATTCCAGTGTTCTTGGGAGGAGTCATTATGGGTTTGAAAAGGTTTTTTTTGGTTGTTTTGTGCAGTCACAGGCAAAATATCTGTAATAACTGTTGGACTCAGCTGTCTCTCTGTCAGGTGACAGAAGGTTTGTAGTTATGTGACAGAACAGGCCTGCAAATGAAATATTTCTGAATTAAATTTACATGTATGTTCTTTATGCTAAAGCATTTGAATTGGGCACAAGAAATACAGAATTCATGAAGAAAATCAAGTGAAACATTTTCTTGATATTTGGATTTTAGCTAGGTGTCAATTGCTATGGAATACAATACTCCATCACTTGGAATTAAAGTCATCTTAATGACCATTAAGGGGATTTAAGTTGGGGTCAGGGATGGTCACTTGTCAGGATAAAGTTTTATTGATGGATTTCACAAAAGTATTCAAAGTAGCGACTGAGATGTGTAACCAGTTTGCCTTTACATTGCAAATTAAAGTTTTCAGAGGACCTTGGAATAAGAGTTATTTTTACAGCAGTGAAAATAGAAAGAAAATTGAGCTCTGCATTGCAAACACCTGTAATGTGGTATGACAGAACAACAGCTCTTCAAAGTCTTTCCTCAACACTCAGATTTCTGAATTTAACATTAAATGTTACCTGAAGCTATCTGGTTCTGCTCTTGAGCTCACATGGAGCAGCCCCTTGATCTGTAAACAGTTCCACTACACATCTCCCTGTAGTGAAAGGTGTTCCTCTTTGTTGGAAGTATATTCCTGGCTTCCGTGGTGATTCATAAGAGCCAGGAAAATGCATCCTCTATGAGCTTACAAGACTATTCAATTATGCAATGTATAAAGCTCTCTCATAGGATTGTGTGAGTGACTTTGTTTTGATGGCTGAAACGGGCCAATGCTGTAGAGTTATGACGGTGTTCTTTCTAACACACTCTTATTATTTCAAGGAATGTCTATTTCTAAATCATGCTGCATTCCCAAGAAATAGTCATGAGTTTCACCCAAGAATTTGAATTAACTAAAAATGTTACATCCTTCACATTCCACTTGGATGGTGTTATGAACCAGCTGATGTTCATATGAAGGATAGCACTAATTGCTGGGAGATGATCAGAAAGGACTGGCATTTAACAAATGACAACAGTTTAAGTCAACTTCCTGTGAGTGAATCTAACAGTGACATTATTCATTTCTAAAGCTGGACAATCACACTCAGGGGCAAGGCTGAGAAATCCTTGTGAGACCCCACCAACAGTGCTGCCTCCAGCTCTGGCAGCCCAGCATAGCAAGGACAGGGAGCTGCTGAAGCCAGGCCAGAGCAGGGACACCAAGGGGATCAGAGGGATGGAGCAGCTCTGCTGGGAGGAAAGGCTGAGGCAATTGGAATTGTTCAGCCTGGAGAAGAGAAGGCTTTGGGGTGACCTCATTGTGGCCTTGCAGTGCCTGAAGGGAGCCCACAGGAAAGATGGAGAGAGACTCTTGACAAGGGCCTGGAGTGACAGGACAGGGGAGGAATGGCTTCACACTGACAGAAAGTAGGGCTAGATGGGCTAGATTTTATATGAGGAAGAGGGTTGATATGGGGAAGAGGTTCCCTGTGAGGGTGCTGAGGCCCCGGCACAGGTTGCCCAGAGAAGTTGTGGCTGCCCCATCCCTGGCAGTGTCCAAGGCCAGGTCAGAGCTCTCAGCAGCCTGGGATAGTGGAAGGTGTCCCTGCCCATGGCAGTGGGGTTGGAACTGGATGAGCTTCCAACCCAAACCATTCTTTGATTTTGTGATTCTATAATCTGTGAATGTGTGCATGGAGTGATAAGGGCTAATTTGGGCTCTGCAATTTAGGTCTGAGTTGCTCTTTGGACAGATTTATAGGAAAGATGTGAAACTGCTTCTCCCATGTCCAGTGGGAATATTCCAGCAATCCAGAGCTGAATCTCTGCTGCAGCCTTTCTGCTCCAAATTGCTCCTGCCGACCAATTCCCAACTATCTCCAGGCAGAAGGGGCCCCAGTCAGTGGAAACTGCAGGGGAACAGGAGCAGTGGAACAGAGGCAGCAGCTGGCTGTGCATGAGAGTGGGAGAGTCGTGAGCTGGAGAATTGGGATCAGAAGACCCTGAAAGGGAGAGGGGCCCTCCCTGCAGCTGGCAGAGGACCAACCATAGCTGTAGCACAAGAACACAGGGCACTGGCCTGCAGGCGAGACAGTGGGATGGACGCATCCCAACAGGATGCATCTTTTATTGCTCTTGTATGGGCTGCCCACAGGGGCCAGGCTAGGAAGGGTTGTTTTGTTCCTTCTCTGAAACCATTGCAAAAGTTGTGCCCAGGCTAGTTGCAGAGCTTTGTTCTGGCTTCTCTAGCACAGTCACTCAGGGTTGATGCATTGAAAGTTGGAAGTGTTAGTGCAAACCCAGTGAGGGCTGTAGTCTCTGAAGTGCTGCTGAGTCTCTTGGTGCACTTGAATTTCAGGTATCTCCCCAAATCAGCACAGGGTGGCAAAGGGCTGCTGTGCCCCAGTTTGGGGGGTGGGTTGCACCATCATTCCGGGTGCATATGAGAGAGTGACAGAGGTTGCATGGACACTGCTTCCAGCTCCAAGGGTTTCCCAAATCCTGCACTGCTCGAATTTTGAGTTCTTATTTCCTTTTCTTTTTACTCTTTTGCAGTAGTAGTCCTCACTCACCCTATATTTCCAAGCATTTATCTGCAGCTGAGGGATTGAATATTACTACCTTTGAATATGAGAGCTGAGATTCACACTGGTTTATGGCAACCCAAGAGCTCCAGATAAAAATTCAGTAAACACTACCATGATTTACCAGCATATGATGGGAAGCAACACTATTTAGTGTTTGGATGTAAATCAAGGACCTCTACACATAGATATTATGTAGACTCCATCCAGCAGGTATTCCTTTTTCTGCTCCTAAAGATTGATAGAAACTGAGGAATATGGTCATTTTCCACACTGTCTCCTTCTGGGATTTCCCAGGCTCAGTGGGCAGGATACATCCCAGTTGTTTGCCCCTAACACCACATTTGGACCAACAGTCAAGAAGCTGTCTGGAGCAGGGAGTTGAAACACTGGGATGCTGGGATGGGGGCTAGGAATTAAACCCTAATTTTCCCTGTGTGAAAAACATGGGAAGTAGCTAATCCCAGTTCTGGCTGCCCTCGCAGCAGCTCCAGTGACACAAATAGATGTGGGGTATTGCATTACATCATCTGGACAAACCCTAATGGGTTTATTTATGGCCAAGGCAAAGCAAAACAGAGCTAGATTCTGATCTCTGTTTACCTGGTGTAAAGTGGGAGTAACCACAGAGATAAACTGACATAACCAAGATTAGAGCCTGGCCTCTTTGTGTGTAGCTGGTTTTAGAAGCAGCTGGCTCTTAGAAATTACAGATGTCACATAAATCACTGGTAACTAAGTGGTTCTGGACTCCAGCCTCCAGCAGCCTCTGACCATCTATCTCTGTAAAAGTGATGCTTCTCCATGCAGCTGGTTTGTGTCCAGAGGCTTTCAGCTGAGCAGAGTGGACAATCCTCCATCTCCCACAGCCTCAAGGAAGCAATGAGATTTGTGTAGCACAGGCAATCAGGAGGCAGTTTGTGAGATGCCATCTGATCAGAGATGGGACTCCAATAATGGAAGTCTGCTGAGCACAGGGCAGTCGTATCTCATCCGCTTAGCTCTGGTGGGAGAAGGGTGTTGGACAATAAGTAGCCCTGATAGCAAAAGTAGATCTTTCAGTGAGATAGGGCCTGGTAGTGACTGCTGGCACAGCTCTCTGAATACAGCCAAGGTGGAGGAGGTAAACAGGTGTGAATAAATACATCTCACCCATCCTTAAGCACCTTGAGAGGAGGAATGTAGAGTGTTTGTTGTACTCTTACATCAAATGTGACTTTCATTTTAAAAGACCCTGACATTCTACATACAAAATAACCTGAGGCTGCACTGATTTCGGGTGTGCTCATCCCAGAATAATGATCATGATTGTGAGGCTGTGTCCTCTGTTTTTTTGTTCCAGAGCTGTGGGGCAGTGTATTTAACTAAACAATTAGTTACCTATCTGGGAAGAGTAGGATATGAGGGTATTTATACTCAGGTTACATTGAGCAGAAGACCATTTTTATGCCTTGATGCTGCTGTTAAGATCAGCTCATCCAAGGTAAATATAGGCTTCATTTTTAGTAGCATGTTTGAGGAATAGCTTAACTAATATGTTGGGGTTTTTTTAAGAATTGCTAAAAGATGATGTCTACTTTGGTCCAGATAATTTTCAAACTATAATAATTGCCCCATCAGCAGTAGTTTCCATTGGCACCTTCATTGATCTTAAATTGCAGAAACTTCCAGGTTGCTGTTACTGAACTGCAGCTTTTGCCTCCTTTGATGTGTTTCTCACATGTAAATTTTGTTGTCTTCTCCGGAGTCTCACACAGGACTTTCACCAGTGCAAACAATGTATTTAATGTGTCTTAATGCTACAATTCCTGGTATCTGTTGTAATGTTTATACTTGAGAAGACCAAGTCTGGTTTACCCAAAGGAAAACTAAGAGACAATTTGGTTATGTTTAGTGGTATCAAAGTGGACAAAAGGTCCCAAAGTAGCCAAAAACTCCCACTGCTAAGACATGTTATGGGCAGCTGAGCAGACATAGTCTCATTAAGACAAATTAAGTTCATTACTTCAGTATTTATTAGTGTTCCTGTTAGGAAATGGCTTCAGTGAGCCTGTGGAGACACAGGCTGGACATCAGGAGGAATTTCTTCATGGAAAGGGTGGTCAGGCATTGGAACAGGCTGCCCAGGGAGGTGATGGAGTCACAGTCCTTTGTTCAAGAAAACAACTGGACATGACACTCGATGCCATAGTTTAGTTGAAAAGGTGGTGATCAGTCAAAGACTGGACTCAATCTTGGAGGTATTTTCCAACCTAAATGATTCTGTGTGGTTCTGTGAAGGTGTCAGCATTTGCAGAAGTAAAGGCCTAAGTTCTGCGTGTGTGAGGTTGTCAGTAGCCTGTTTTTTGTAGGTTGCAGAGAGGTTCTCTGTCAGGATGGACTAGACAGACTTGCAAAGCAACCTGCTCCACCTTCCTGATTTGCAGCTACATTTCGCTGCACTTATCTATTGTTTTTGGAAGTGTCTTTTTCAAATATTGGGATATCCTGGAATCGCTCTATTCATTAACCAGCTAGAACTGAGCAGGAGGGGGGTGGCTGCTCTGCCTAAAGCACAGCTGGGGCTTTTTGTCATGTAGGAGTACCTGGCAGCTTTGCAAAGGACAACAAATTATTCCATCCTAATGTGAGAGCAGCAGGAGCCAGGCATGCTGGTGGAAGGCAGGGCCACTGCATCAGAGGGAAGAAGTTGCTGACACCCAAAGAAATGAGAGAGGGTGTGATAGGAAAGAAAAATATTTTGAAAAATTTTGTTTGCAAGTGGGGGCTGAATAGCTCTGAGAAAACCAGGGCATTAAACATTTTTCCTCTCCTTTAAGAAAATCATTTCCAAAGGGTGGAGCCATAAAATACCTTGGTGTTATAGTTAGTATTTCAGTAAAATATTGTTGTAAGACAGCGGTCTCTACACATGAAATCTCTCCTGACTCTCTATCCCTCATGGAAATTCTCTCACTTCTCCATTAAAGGGATCAAAATCTGGTCTATAGAGTAGATGCCAGCCATAGCCTGAGCCTTTAAATGCTTCCAATTTCATGTGAGAGTGTTGTGATTTTTCTTGGAGGGGGAGTAACCACAAAATATCCTGTGGAGAGCAGTTTGTGAAGAGCATGTGAAGAAGCCCTTGCTAAGGGTTGTTTTGTGAAGGGTATGATGTCTGTCTGACATCACAGTTGCTTTCCTGGCTTTTCTGGCTGGTGCTGCTTCCCCCCTTTCTGAGAGACTGGGCATGGTGGACAGAATGCTCCAACATGATGTGCAGAAAGCTACCAGCAGGAAGGCACTAAGAGGGTCACTGTCTGGGAAAAGGGGCTCTGTTTTGGAGAGGGATGTACGAGGGGAATGGCATGGCTCCCAAAGCAGACTCCAGCCTCCGTCTCTGTCCTGAGCTTTCACTTCTGCAGCCTTTTGCTCCTGCAGCTCTCCCCAGATCCCTGTCTGCAAAATGCCTGGTGGGATGGAAAGCTCTGTAGGGCAGGAGATGTGTCCCATTATGCATCTGGCACCAGAAAACCCTTAATTTCTAGGGCTTATTGTAAGGCAGGTAGTAACTAAGGGTTGATTATGTTTGAGAACAGCAGCTTGGCAGACTGCAGAATAAAGTACAGATAAAGTGACCTTGTGATTTTGAAAGCGAGACCCATTATTTGTTTTGAAACACATTGCCTCAGTGACCCTGCAAGTTCTGCAGACATGTCCTGTCTGGAAATGCCATAACAGGTTGTTCACTATATTTTCAACTGAGTTAAGGTTTTGTTGAAATAAGGAATATCAATCAAAGGCCAGAAGGCCACATTCCTTTGGTGTTGTTGATTTCACCAGTATCTTTTGTCTGAAAGCCTGTGCTGACAGGGCATCAGGGGAGAACTCCTGGGGTGAGTGGGGATGAGTGAGGGCAGCCCCATGGATCTGCATTCCTGTCAAACTTGTGTCACCGGAGGTCAAGTTCTCAAGCTTCAGAGAGGACCCTCCAGCACCCAGGGATCAGTCAAGGGGAGAGCCAGACACCCTTCACAGCACAGAATCAACATTATCCAGAGCGTGACAGGGACAAGTGGAATATTATACATGGGGGCGTGCAAGGGAGGTGCTGTTCACATCTCCACCAAACAGGAGGGACACAACTCTCTCCCTGCCCTGGATCCTCACCTTTTGTCACAGGAAATGTTCAAAATGAGATTTGTGTGTAGGGACAGTCAGATCATGGTGCTGAGGTCAACTGTATGTGTTGGTCTTGGTTCATTGCAGCTTCTTTCCAGGCTAGGATTTGAGTTCATGTGAAACACAGCTCACCTATACATAGTGAGACAGAGCTGGGTGATTTTTCTTTCCTCTTGGTGGCAAATGGGAATTTTGCTGAGAAAAATGCTGGTTTTATTGTCTAGTAACTGTTCACAAATTTGGTATTAATTGAAAAGTTGTTTGGATAAAAAATGTATTAAGGTACACTGACAAACCAAAGGAAAAAATTATGTGTCCTTCTTCATCTCTTAGCATCAAGGATGTGGGAGAGACAAGTTCAAGCCTCTCTTTTTCCTGAGGTAACATGATCTTAACTTTCCATCATGTTTAGGCTATTTTGGTTAGTGATGTTCATGGCTGCTCCTAAGGGAGTCATCCAGTTCTTCATGGAATACTCAAATTTTACCAAGCTGTGGAGCAGGGGCGGGGAGAGAGGGTTGGGAATGAGGAAAAGTGATGGCCAGTCTGTCCACAAGACTTTTACCAGAGAGAAGAAGCATCTGAGTCACAGGACCTGATCTCTTGAATATTTGTTCAGGCAAAGAAGATTCAGGTCAGCCAAGGGATTATGAGCAACTTTGATTCCTCCTTTCCTGGTGAAAGCACTGAGGTGGTGAAGTCACTTCCCTGAGGGGAGTCTCCTAAGACAAAAGGAGTGGTCGAAATGAGCCCCACCACTCAGAACTGGGAAAGGGCGGACACAACTACCTTCTCTCCCTGATCAGTGGTTTTCACTAATAATTTTATCTATTTTTCTCTTTGGTTGTTTTTTTTTTTTTTTGGGGGGGGGGGCAGGGGGGAGTTGTTTTTGTTTGATTTGGTTTGGTTTGGTTTTAACTGGAAAGTGAGAACATCCTGTTTCAAGCCTGGAACCCTTTATTCAATGCAAGTTGAAATGTTTAGTTTTGAAGTGAGAAAAAAGCAACTACCAAATCAGTCCATGTACTGAAGTTGATCCCACTTCTTGATTTGCTTGGGATTAATGGCAGAAACTTAAAAGTCACCGTTCCTCAAGAGGGTCACTTAGGGCTTCCTCAGTCTGAAAATACCTGTGGAGGTGCTTCAGCTGAAAGCTGAGAGGGAACTGGGTGGCTCAGGAGAAGAGGCATTGCCAGGAAAAGGTGGGATTTCATGGCTCCCTGGGAGGGGGCAAGACAAGGGACAGCACAAGAGCTCTACCCACTCTTGCCCTTGAGTCTGTCTTGCTGCAATGGGCTCTATCCAGGACCTTATAAACCATTAATCATTCTCAAGGTTTTGTCATAACTGGCATTTCCATAACAGATTTTGGGTTTAGAGTATTGGTAATTATGATTACTTAGTGTAAAAAAAGTCCTTAATAGTGCTATCACTCCTGAGTGGTGGAGGTGGTGGTGGAGTCACCATCCCTGGAGGTATTAAAGGAATGACTGGATGTGGCACTCAGTGCTCTGGTCTGGGTGACAAGGTGGGCATTGATCAAAGGTTGGGCTTGCTGATCTTGGAGGTCTTCTCCAACCTAATTTTCACACTTTTAGTTTTAAAATATTAACTGAGGGAGAATTTTAAAAAGTTCTCCCTCATGTCCAAGTGGAACTTTGTGTGCATCAATTCCTGCCCGTTCCTCTTGTCCTAGTGTTTGGCACCACCATGAAGAGCCTGGATTTGAGGAGCTGACAAAAGAACTTTTGCTTTTCATTACCGAAATGCATTCACATCCATGCATGATGCATCGGCTGAGGCTGGAAGCAGAGGTCCCAGCAGATCCCTGGAGGTGAATTCCACCAAGACAGAGGGACCCAGCCCAAGAATCAGACTGGGAGGGAAGAGCACAGACATATGGCAGTCACTGCTGCTTGATGATTTATGGCTGTCATCTGCTCAGTGGTGACTGTGTGCACACTCAGCCCATGGCAAAAGTGAGAACCAGGTTGTGTGAAACCTCAGAAGAAAGTGGCAGAAGTTATGCACTTGTCAGCTCATGCTGGCTGGGCAGTAAGAGAATATGAACCTATCCATGGAGTCAGCTGGGATGCTTTAATCTGATGTTGTTTAAGCCCTTCAGTCTGATCCTTGAACTAGGTGAAGGTAGCAACAACCTGTAAGAAATGCTGGCAGTCATACTGGGTCTGTGTGAACACCAAGGTTAATATTTCCAAAGCATGCAGGTGACTTTTGAAACCAATTTCAATTTACAGTTAGACTTTGCGGCTCCAAAGTGCCTTAATTATTTTGAGAAATTAGATTTTGGGCCAAGTTTAAAAAAACAAATCAATCAGAATTGCTAACAATGGGACACAAGTTCCTGAGTTACTTGGGTAGCTTTGAAAGCATTACTAGTTTATTTGCTTCTCTGAAGGATTTGAAAGAGTGACAAATCTGTTTTCCAGAGAAAAAGAGTTTCAGTTGCAGGACACAGCTTAAGGTGCAGGTTATAGTGAAAGATGGGATAACACAGAGGTAGCTTTCAAGAGGATAACCAATGACACACGGGGTTGAGGGGTGGTCTCCAGGTCTGCCCTCCCTCCTTCATGCAGTGCTCTTAGGAAGTCAGGAATTGTCTGAGAGCAGGAGAAAGCTTCTCCCTGAAGCACTGAAACCCTGGATCCGGGTTCCTGCTGGTCCTCTGCCCCTGCAGGTACTCTGTGCCACGTGGGTGGGGCTGCAAGGTTTAAAAGTACTCAGCTCCTCGGAGATGGAAACAGCACAGGTAGGGCACGATAATCAAGAAGATAATCTGGAAGGCTATTTACAAGCACTATAATGGAAACAGGTTTCCACGACCTCCTCCTTTACTGCTGTGCCTTTGGCTTGAACCGGCTCAGGGCTCCCACCTCTGCCTCGCTGGGAACATCGTGCTCAGCCTGGCAGGGAGCCCGGGGCTTCCAAGGGAGGGGGAAGATTTTGGCTACTGCTTGTAGTGGCAAATCAGCTGCAGAAGAGGGAGCCCATGTCTTCTCCAGCCTGGCACCTTCAGTTTCCTCTTTTTTCTCCAGTCATTTTCACACCTGCACAGGAGGAAACTGAGAAGGAGGGGGGGAAATGGAGTGGCTTACGGAACACGAGTGTGGACATCAGTGCCTAGTCCAAACGCCTCCCAGAGCCTCCCCACGGGGCCAGACGCCTCGCTTCCAAAGGCCAGAGGCTGCAAGAGGAGGAACGGTCCCTTTGGGCAACCACAAGAGGTACCAGCTGAAAGTCTTGTGACTGCCAACCACACAGGTGCTCGTACTCCAGGCATGCTCCTCGCAGGGTGTCAGAATGACAGGAATGTTTCCTCTGCGGCACACAGACGTGAGCTGGCTTGCATGGGACATGGTTCAGCAGGAGGCACCTCAAACAGCCATAACAAGCAACACTCAGGCAGAACCACTCTGATTATGCCCTTCACCCATACACTTCATAACCATCACCCCTTTTACTTCCCACTCCGGTTCATCCTGACCAAAACAAAAGGCAAGGGAGATACTGTTAATGAGGTGCCGGGGGATGGACACGATCACACTTTGCACATCTGTGATGAGCAGGTTTAGCAGAGATGCCAAAGAAAACATAAGGGGTTGCATTAGGCAGCTTCAGAAATATTGGACCTTCCAAAAAAACCCCAGCATTATTCCTTGTGAATACTATAGTATATGTTGCCCCTCCACCCCACACCAGGAAGGGATCTGTGGCAGGGATATACTTTAAGGAGACTGTGGTTTATATTACAGCTGCTAAGATAACCGGGAGCTTTCAAAAGGAATCCCAGCTAGTGCAGCTTGTTTTATAATGCCAGACTCCAAGGGGGGGCGGTGGGTGGTGGAAAGTAAGTTTGTTTTCCACGCTACCCCTTTATCTTGATGTCAAATATATCCTCTGGGAAAGGAAAACATTTAAGCAGCAGATCCCATGGACACACACACACACACACACACACACATGCGCCTTTCCCCCCATTGAGCTGCAGCCATGTCTGGAGCATGGCACAGTTCAGTGGGTGGGTGCTGCTGGACAGCTGAAGGTTTGGCAGGGAAAAGCCCAGGGAAAAGGTACTTCAGGTGTGATAATCAACAGTCACACAGGCTGGTGCCAGTCTATGATCTGGGCTGGTCAAACCCACAAGGCACCTGCTGCAGGTGGAGTTGTTATGTCTTTGAGAGCACCTCCGTGTCAGGGGATAATTGAAGCTGGAGAGGAACCATTTACTTTCATGGACAAAAGCGTAACAAAATCCAGTCATAAAGCTCCCCAGGTAGCTCATGTCTGAAATAAGATGCACATTTTTAACAAGGAGGGTCAGGAACTGTTGGTAGGGCTTCTCAGGGGAGCATTGAGGGGGGTCTTCATTGCCTCTTTGGAGTACTGTAAATGTTTTGATCTAACTCAAATCAGAACTCTGGCCTTAATACTGATATTATTGTCTGAATTCTGAAGTCTTAGATGATCGTAATGGAACTTCCTGATCTGAAAATCTCTTACAAGGCACTGCTATGTGTAAGAAGCATACATGGCTGCAAGCTCTTCCATTATTATTATTATTGTTATTAGTCCTGGAGAGGGACTCTTCATCAGGAACTGTAATGACAGGACTAGTGGGAACAGCTTCAAGCAGAAAGAGAGTAGGTTAAGATAAGATATTAGAAAGAAGTTCTCCCTTGTGGGGATGAGAAGACAGGTTCTCCAGGGAACGTGTGGCTGCCCCATCCCTGGCCAGGTTGGATGGGGCTCTGAGCAACCTGGGATAGTGGAAGGTGTCCCTGGCCACGGCAGGGGGGTTGGAACAAGATGGTCTTTAAGGTCCCTACCAATCCAAATCATTCCATGATTCTATGATGATTCCCCAGCCTGACTGATGAAGATCTGTGTCTCCAGAGCTCTGGATCACAGTTCTGCTGGTGGCCATAGTGTTTAAGTGACCAGAAACATGGTACAAATGCAAAGGGAATATAATAATTTGGGCTAAATTGCTAGAAAGACAACCACAGGAAAAGAACAAATGTTGCAGCTACAATGTGGGAGCCAAATTTGCTTGCTGGAAGGTAAGGAAGGACTGAACCAGTGTTCCTAAAGAATATGAGTATGCTTGGGGACACAGCTTCTCACCTGCAAAAATAAATGAATACACTGGGATCCTTCTTAAGATAGGATTAGAGAAGCAGCCAAGGTGTTTACAGAAACACATGCCCCTTTTCAGTGCTGGTCAGCTAGACAATGATACCAAAATGAAATAGGGAGCTCACTGAACATATCCATGCTCTGGAGGAATAGCAAGTCAAACCTATGTTTGGGTTTCCCAGGAGGTTGTTGTCTTGTTATGAGGTTGAAGCACATTTCCAGTGTGAGAATTCTTCACCTGTGGTTTGTTCTACGTTGATGTGTGACTCTGTCACCAGCCCCTGTGGCTTGGGGCCACCGCTGCTCACACCACATCTTACTGCTGAGCCTCTGCAGCTGTCCTATTTTCTAAGTGCAAAGACTGAACCTAAGAAGTCTGGTTTCTCTCTTGCTTGGCACATGCTTTCCACTGGTGATGCTCCTTGCCTTTCTAACAGCAGGAAAAAAATCTTGGCAACAGCTCCAGGAATGGAAAGGAACATTCTTTTGAGAGTCCTAACTGCTGAAATTGCAGTAATTTCAATAGGTAGAGCCCTGATATCACCATAGGGAGCTGAAAATGTGTCACCAAACATGGTGTCATTCAGCCCCTGCCTTTGTGTCCTCTGCATCCACCATGAAGCTTATGGTGTAGGTATTCTCCTCAGAGGAGGTCTCTTTTGGGAGACCTCCTAGTTTTCTGTTCCTTCACAAGAGCTTTCAGTGTGTGGGTCTGGGAGGTGTGGTTGTCAGGGATCTACCTGAGGATGCCATTCCCTGCAACACGGCTACAAGTCTTGTGGTGATGATACAAGGCCAGAAGATGCTATTGTGCTCATCTGTATGGTGTGCTGCAATATAATCAGTCAAAATAAACTGTAGAAAGCGTGTGATTGGAGAAAACATGTTTCCAAACAAAGTTATTTTATTTCCTATCTGTTTTCAATGGCACTGCCTCTTTTGACTATTTCCCTCTCTCCTCAGTTATTCATCCCTTCTTCTCCTAGAGTGGAGACACTCACAACTAGTACTACAGGATAATTTTTGCTCCTCTGCCCCCTTGGGCACTCCTGAAATGCAACCAAACTCATTAGACTCCTCCCACACTGAGCATTTGGCTATTTTTTGGAATACTTTCTAGAAATGGAGCTGGTACCTCAAAAGATGTAAATCAGCATCAGGCTTTTACAGCCAAAGAGAGATTAAAATTAGAGGAAAGTAAATAAATCTCAGCAGATTTCAGTGGCTTTTCTCTCTAGTCAAAACCATTCAATTTTCAGCAAAATTGAAGATTTATTTGTTTGTTTGTTTATTTTATTCCGCTAGACAAGCACGTGACAGACTAAAATCCAGAGATATCTCCTGCAACCTCTCATCCTCTGATATTGAAATGTCCCCAGGCTACTTGCCATCTGAAGTGCAGGGTGTCACTATGCTCTGTGTGTCAGCTGAGGTTTGGTGTGACTGTGGCCAGCACCAGATGTTTCTTGCATGTTCACAAGTGCCAGGAGGACTCTTTCCTGCCATTTACCAACAGTTTATATTCACAGGATACTCGTTCCTTCTCAGAGAACTCCAGCTTATTGTCCTGATGATACATTTTGGAAAGGAGTTCACGGTTGCTCTTTTGAACTTCCTCCTCCTTGTCCTTATTTATTAATGCATTTCATTCCTCCCCAGCAGTTATTCATCCCTGAATGCCTGAATTAGCTGGGTTTTTTCTATAACTGATGGTCATTGAGAATCTTTGTCAATGAGCATTAATATACATGAATGTGTTGAGAAAGACATGAAAATCATCTCTTAGGGGATTATCACATTTTATCTCTTTGATTTGATATCTTTGAAAGTGGTTGGTCACACACATTATAATGAAGAACCCTGCACCATTGTACTTGTGAAGGATTTTTCTTCCTTGCCCCAGCTAGTTGATGGATTTTGTGTTTGTTTTTTTAAATATTATAATAGTTTTAGTATTTTTAACATCTAATTGTTCATTCACATCTGCATCTCAGGATGCATCATCAGCTTTCAGAAAACCTCTTTTTTGACACACCTTAATTCTGACATTAGTACCTTTATTTTGTAAAACAGTTGCTAAGTGAGAACTATATTTTAAAAACTTCTGTAACAGGATTTAAACGTTTTATCCATGCATTAACATACTCAAGCAGCTTAAAAATTACATTCCTATGGTTTACTTTGGCGAAATATCTATCTGGAGTCACTGGTCTTTTGGTGATTTATCTACTCTCACTATTTGTACTGGATTTAAAAGGGAGTGCCTCATTCTTAAACTAATTGCCTGTCATTTATTCCAGGGAAAATACTTTTATAAGGATAAGGGGCTAAAGGCCAACTTTTCAAAGGCGTGTAGGCACCTTAGGATGAAGACAGGCACTAAGACAGCACCGAGGCAGCTGAAGTGTTCCTGAAAAATTCTGTGGATGTTTGACTGTGCCTTTAGGTGCCCACATACCTTCAATCTGTTCCTAAGATTTTTTTCTCTGGCCAGAAGAGAGATTTCCAGAGCAGCTGTGACGCAGAGGATCCCTGAGACAGGCATGGGGAGCACAGAAGCTGCTCCCCTTTCTCTTATCCCAGGATGTGGTTAAACTGAGCTGGGTGGGAAATGTGAGGGAGCCTCAGAAATGTCATTTGTAGGAAATACAGCTTGAATCCTGGGCTTTAAATGATGTCACAGCACAGCCACTCTGCTAGGAATTACTCTCTGAGGGGCTGGATGGTGTCACATCCACGTGGAGCAGTGCAATGAGAGATACAGTGAGCATCCAAGGCTTGCAGGCTGACTCCACCCCACCCGGAGACACTTTTCCTTGGAGGTTCCGTCATGGAGTCAGACGATTCCTCACTGCACACGAGCTGGGAACGGCTGTTTCCACCCCCACCAGTGGGATGTGACACTGGAGGTTCCCCACTAAGTGCAAGGCCACTGCTTGCAGTGAAATTCAAATGCTCTCTGGAGGGAACAATGGGAAAATATGTTTGTACATACATCCTGTTTCACTTGTTCCCTGCTCTCCTGCTCAGTCACACAGCACTGCTCTAAGAAAGGTTTCTTGTCCTGGTCATGTTCCTCTTTGCTTTCTCTCTTGTTTCTGTGTGGATTCCCTTCTTTCCTTGCAAGGACTTCTTTCCTTGTTTCATCATATGTCCTCTTCTAGTACTCCTTTCCTTCTTCTCCCTCAGTAATTGGCTTCAATCTGTGTGCTGCTGCTATACAATGCCTTAACTTTCCTCACTTCATCCTTCATCCCATTTCTCATTTCTATGGTTCTCTTGTGCTCCTTCCCCTCTCCCCTCCCCAACTTTCCTCAGGTTTCTCCAGATTTTAAGCTCTTTTTTTTTTTCTTCCTACCCTCTGTCTCTCTTTAAAAATTTAATTGGCATGCTTTCTTCAAGCTGCCTTAGAAAGCCTTATTTTTTTTCTTCTCTCTTTTCAGCTTCTTTCCTGAATTGCAGTCACACCAGTTCTGCTTTCCTGACTGCAGAGTCACAGCAGCTGTGGTGTAGCACAGCATCTGAAAAGAAAATGCTAATAGGGGTTTTTATAGTGTACAGTAAAAGGCTCTGATTAAAAAAAAAAAGCTACACCTCAATGCTACCTCTAACCCAGACTATTGCTTCTTGAGAGTTTCCTTCTAGAGCCTGCAATAGCAAAGCAGAATCCATAAGCTCATGTGCCCATCACCCTGCCTGTCATAACCACAGGCAAAGTCTGATTAGTAATTTTCTTGAGAGGGAAGCAAAGAAGATGTATCTGTGTAATGGCATCTCCCCTGTGCTGGATAACAAGATCATAAAGAGTGTGCAAGGCAGTTTTGTGAAGGTACTGCCAATATGTCAAGTACTGATTGTACCTAGAAGCATCTCATCAGACACTTTCAGATCAAACTGGTTCTGCAAATGTTTCTCCATGAGAGTTCATTAGAATCCATACAGGAATTTGCTCCAGCCATACTAATGTTCCCCTCGGTTCAGCTTTCTGTGAGCATTCAGAGTTTATTTATCACCAACAACCAGGCTATACAAATTTCAGCCTTGGACAGGTCAGTATTTCCACATATGACTATTGGAGTTCATGGTCATCCAGCTCAGGACAAGGAACATATCATAGACTCAGCTTCACCAAAGCAAATTATTTCCTCTAGCAAAGAGATAAAGCTGTTTAAAATAATGCAATATTGTGTAAATAATGAAAAAGTCTTCTCAGTGCTGAATATTTTTGTAGAATACTGAGAATCTGATCATTTGTTGGCAGATATTCTGTAACAGGTAAAATACATTAACGTAAATGGTTTCTCTCAAACTGCTTATCCATAGAGCTACTTAAAAAAGGATCTTGTTCACTCCAATGCACAACATTGATAGAACAAAAATGAGAGTATTAGATGGAATTTCTTCTGTTAATTGTTGTTCTTGATAGAAGATTTACAGATGGTGAAACAAATTTTTGGTATTTTTCTTTTTCCTAACGTATCAGGCAAATTTTCTGGTAAAAGAAAAAAATTCAGAAAAAAAAGTAAATGTACCATTTAGAAAATACTTTATGTATTTCTAAATATTTCTGATTATACGCTCAAGGCTTAGCCCATAATTTCCTCTGGTGTGATCCCTGTTAAAGAGGAGGAGTCCTAGTGGGGTCTTCTAGGACACCGCTGAGCTTCCATCTGCTGCCAGCCCTGTCCCACCCTGATGTCCCTCGTGCCCACATTGATTTTAACCTGCTCTTCTCTCATGCCCGGAGCTCCCTGAGTTGAGGAGGATTTGGTGGGTTGTGACAAGTGAAAAACTGGAGCCAAGCCAGGGAAATAGAGAGTCAGACTGAGCTGGTGGGACACGAAGGATGGGAAGGGATTCGGGCGGGCCCGCTCTGTCCCATGGCCAGAGGAATGCGGGAACATCACCTTCCTTTGTGCAGTGCTCTGGAAGGCCGAGGCGGGAAAGGCTCTAATGGAATTCCTGCAGGGACAGTTTTCACTGGCTCAGTGGGAGCTGTTTGCACACAGACGCCACAGAGTAAGTTGCTAGATGTTTATTAACTCAGCTTGCAAGAGGAGGGGAAGGGCTGAGGAAAACCGCTGAGGGGAAAACGCCGATTAAACAGAGAGACCACCACCCCCTGCTGTCCACCGGAGCAGAGGGAGCCGGGGCTGAGCGAGGTCCCTGTAACCTGTCTGCTAAGTTTTAAAGGACGTTTTCCCTCTCTCTAACTGGCTGGTGCGTATATGGGTTAGGAAACAGCAAATACAATATTCAGCCAAGGGCTTAACCCTTGATTGTTTCTGTGTTTTGCCCCCCGTTTAGTGACAGGCCCTGCGCCAGGGGCTCAGGGGGCACTATGCGGGGGCATTGTGGGACCTGCTGGACACCTCGCCCGCCCTGAGGTGTGGCATTCCTCCTGTGGGGTGCGGTGGCACGAAGGCAAGAGATCCTTTGGGATGAATAGAACCCTTGGCCTGTCGTTTAGGCCATCCAGCCGCTCTGTGTTCTTTGTCAGGGCCAAACAAGCTCCATATCATTACACTGGCATTTGCTTGCCCAGTCTCCATTATTAGGTGCATTAGCTGTGGGAACTAAATCCATGACCAAAAAACCAAACCAAACCAAACCAAACCAAACCAAACCAAACCAAACCAAACCAAACCAAACCAAACCAAACCGAAAAAACAAAAAAACAACAACAACAACAAAAAAACCCCAAAAAAACAACAAAAAAAGAGGGAGTGGGATTGACTCACACAAAAAAAGGATTTCCCAACTCGTGCTAACAACTTGTGCCTATTAACTAAAAACGATCATTAGAAAATTCCCTGCAGACTTAAAGCTTCAGCAGAAGCTCGTTTCACGTATGCACTTGCCTTGTTTTATGAACACATAATCAGCCTTAAAGAAACATACCCTCCCACACTTGGATAGGGATTGAGAAAGGGGCTTCCAGGCAGGCACTGCACTTCCTTTAAAATAAATGTTGTTTCTCTCTGCTTCTTCCAGCAATACTGCATAAAAAGTACTGTGCCAGTAGGAGATAATAAATCTATATCCTTAAAAGGGGAAGGATGTTAGAGGACAACCGTGTCAGGTCGGGTTGGTCACTGAAAAAAGAAAACGAGTGGTTGCACTTGATAGGAAAGAGGTGTGCGAATGTCTTTACAAATAGTTCAGTTGGATGGGTGAAGTATGGGTGTGAATGTCTTTGAAGTGGGTCTTAATGTCTCTACCGACTTCAAGACGCAGGTTTGTTACGGAACCCGGACAGTTTGACTCCTGAAACAGACAAATGGGTCCGCACAAGCCTGAGTTTCCGAACTTTGGGGGAAAATGACAGGTTCGAGGAGGGGTATGTGATAGGCGGTTTGGGAAGGCTGTTCCTTCCTAGTACCTCATCCAGTGGGAAAAGGAAGAGGGCAAAATGTGGTCGGGAGTTTAGAATAAAAGGAGGCTGCGTCCTCCAAAAGTTCCAGAGAGAAAACCTCGCGGGTGTGTGCCCCTGTGGATTCTCTCCCTTTATTCCACTACAGTTACAAGACTCCTCTGTCTCCTTTATGTACACTGGCTTTTCATAGCGTAAATTTCTGTACACATGGAACTTTATTATTTTATATTATAATGACCTTTTATACAAGTCAAACCACAGAAACAATCATTGGAGATTGGGTCTTCATAAATGACATGAAGATACTTCTCTCTAAACAGCAGACTGTCTTTGTGGACATTCATGGAATCTTCCCTGACAGTTTTACCATAATTGCAACAAACCATGAGGCAACAGGTAGATCCATGGGGATCCCCAGGCTGCTCAGGAGCCCAGGGGAATTTTCCAGTGGGTGGGAATGTACAGACACGTCAACTCAGATGTCCTGGTTACTCTGGCTTTTGGTGGTCCTTGTGCTTGTGGCAGTGGGAGAGCTGGTCCATGGAACATGTTGGTTGGTTGGTTGGTTGGTTTCTCTGGGATTTTTGTGGGTCCCACTTCCAGTGGTTGGGGGCTCCCAAAGACAAAAAATACTACCCAGATAAGCATAGAATCTGCTACTTGGTCAGCAGTTCAATTCACAGGCTTCTGATTAAAAGTTTTTCCTCCCAGAAGATGCTTTCTTTCTTAGTATTTCCTAATGCTGAGAATTTTTAAAGTAGTGTGATAGTCTTTCTAGGAAATTATGCATTTTCCAGTCTCTCGGTCATGTGAGATAAGCAGGACACATCTCTGGAGAATAGAGGGGACAATATTTTCCAATAGAGGGGACAACAAAAACAAATGCACAAGCCTTTCTGACCCTTAATGAACAGACAGTGGTCTCTTCTGGTTACCAAGCATCAGAAACAAGTCCCTAAATTCAGTTTGTTTAAACTAGTGATTAATACCCATAGCTTAGCTATTCTCTCTCCGGAGTGCCCACCATTGACTGGTGTGATGGAGCAGGCAACTCCAGCTGGGAGTACAATGATGCTCCCCACGGGAAGGCAATCTGGGAGTCAACAGGATGGGCAGGGGAGTGTCTCACCAACCAGGGTGCAGCCCTGCAGCACATGAATGCAAAAGTGTGTCAGGACCAGAGTGCCAGTGAGCAGGAGCAGCCAGCTGGTCAGTGATGGCCAGGAGAACTTGGGGAAATGAGGCAGGACCCCAGTGTGGATCAATAAGGTACATGGCCAGGCACAGGCACAGGTACAGCTGCTTTGTAAACTCAGGCAAAAGTTCATGCAAACACCAAAGCAGAGGGCCTGAGTGTCCTAGGGTGATCTTATGTTATGTGTTTAAGAGTGGCTTCCAAGGGAAGAGAAGAGTCTCCCAGTGAGGCTTTTCCCAGCTCCTTCCCAGCAGTCAGATTCAAGGTCACACGGCTGCACCACAGCTGGGCTGGGGCACAGGCAGCTGAACCCCAGGGGTGTGCACTGGGGTCTAGCAAGCAGCTGGATGGGTGCAGAGGTGACACTGTTCTGCTACACCCACAACCCTTCACTGGAAATGGTGGAGTGGACACAAGGAACCCATTCTGTCTCCCAGGCAACTTCAGCAATGCTTTGCTTGCCCAGTGTTGTCCTCTTGGGCCAAGGCTTTACAATGGAAGCAGCCACCCCTGTAGACACTCTGGGCTGAGCAAGCCCTTGGCTTCCTGCGCTGGCATCCTTTCCTGGTGCTCCATTTGCCCACCCAGGCTGTGAAGAATCTACCTCACAAAGATGCCCCATCCATATGGCAGCCTAAGGTCATGCTCCTGTGTGGCTGTGCAACCAAAATGCAGGGATGCCAAAAGCAGACTCTGTGATCTGCTTCCCTTTGGCTCATCCGTACCCCCTGTGGAGATCAATCATGGCATGCACCTGGAATAGATGCAAATTTAGGGAACTACTTGATCAACAGTCTTTCATAGGCCTCATTCAAACACATGTCAGCAGTTCTTGCTCTAATCCCGCTTCTCTTCAGCGCTCCTGAATGATGGCCACAATGCCAGCAAGCACAGTCTTAGCAGAAGGTTTATCTCTTACCATTTCCCCCTGAGGGCACTTTTCTCACAGATAAAAGTGTCTTCGGATCTGTCAGGCTAAAAGAAAAACTCCATGGTGCTCTGGCTCCTCACGGAACAGATGGCGGGGAATGAGCAGCCTCTGTACCCATTCAACACATTAGAGGCTGGGACATTTAAGCAGCTCCTCTGCTGCTTCCTTATTAGTTATCAGACCACAAACTACACATTTTTGTCTCTCCCAGCAAAGCAGCAGAGCAAAACTCCTACTCAGAGCAGTACTTAGCTTTGAGAGAAGTTAATGAGCAAGTTTTTGAGCATTTTGCGTTTCTCACTGTCCAGCACAAGGGTATTTGGTAGGTTAAGGACCACACAGGTTAACTTCAATCAAGCTGATAAACAGAGGTGTCTGGCACTGACAAAACAACATCCAAAACTGATCAGAACTCAAAAGACCAAGTGATATGGACAGAACCCAAGCAGACCTGCTCACCTTCCTCCTCTTCCTCCTCACACCAGCTTCCTACAAAAGAAATTTAATATTTTGGAAAAAAATAGCAGGAGCTAGGATATGTGTGCCATAAAACCTTTCTCAGATGCCAAAGCAAGAAACTTGTGGAGATTTAAAAAAGGAAAGAAGTCTGCTATAATGAACCTGCATTGCACTGTTCTTTCGTCCTGATTGTGGCAAGCATCTTGTGGGTCTACTGACATTAAAAATTCTGATCTGTTAGAACATGTTGATTTCAGATGCTTACAGCTTTTCAAAGCACTTTATTTTTATTTTTTTTCTGAGGAGGATATTTTCCCATCTTAGTCTGGGAAAAAGCAAATTTTTAGAAGTTTCAAATCCCAAACATGTAATTTTGTAAGAAGCTTTTGCATAAAAAAAGAATAATTCCTTCTTGAATGAAAAAGACAGGATGACCTGGTTTTGCTGTGGGAATAATAAAAACTAGCCAAGATGCAAAATATTTCATAATACAGACATTCTCAGGTGTATTGCCTTCTTTTTACTAACCTGCTACTAGCTCGGTGTAGTACACACAAATCTTACTACAGGACTTGTTTTTCATGGAGCACAGGTTGCTTTTGAAGAGTCCTGCTGCCTGTCCTTGGCTAAGAGTTCTGCCTTCTCAGCATCACTGGCTGAGGACAATGAAAGATGTTCTTATTTTCGTCAAGTTCCACCAGTTCTAACAGGTCCCAGCCACTATTCATGGGAGTTCCTCAGAATTTTGCTACATTGAATTCTTTACATGGTGGCCCAGTGTATCAAGCTGAATGAAATCATAGCCAGAGGAGTGAGTTTACATGGGTTTACTGTAGATGTTATAAAAAGTTTTAGGCATCCCTCCCTCTGAGGACTTGCTCATCCATCAGGTACTCCCCAACCATGGGATGCCCTTGCTGCCAAATCTTTTTGGATGCTGCATTGATCCCAGGGTACAAAAAGTTTGTGGAGTTTCTAGATCAAGTTGTTTTTACAATTTCTTTGGGGTTTTGGTTGTTAAATTTTCTGTATGACTGAATTAGAAAATTAAATAATTGTTTGTCTTTTTTTTTTTTCCCAAAGAAAAAGCATGTGTTCTGCATTATTCTGCATTATTCCAGAAAATATTCTGTAAGAATAATTTCTTG